>JBBPDA010047879.1:0-13989 GCA_037974385.1 Arnoldichthys spilopterus
TACTGAGGTACCCTTGAGCAAGGTACCGTCCCGCTACACTGCTCCCTGGGCGCTGTTGATAGCTGCCCACTGCTCCATGTGTGAAGGGTTAAATGCAAAGGTCACATTTTGTTGTTGGGCTTGAGTGTGTTCACAATGACAAAGAGTCACTTTCACTGATCACATCCTCTATGCTAATGCTCATTCTATTGTTGGTGCAGCTCGAAGCTGGTTTGGAATCGGTCTGCAGATTGCACGCACATCACCTCTACACAGTGCAACTTGATTCTTGATCAGCTTTTCACCGACTACTTTGTGAGGGTCATGGCAGAATGGAAGGGGGAGAGGTCAAACTGGACAACCCTGAAGCGCACATTCCAGCTTTACAAAGACAGTTAGTTTAACTGCATCTACACTATATGGACATACAAGAAACAAGGCTGTGCAATACAAAGGACCATGTTACCACTATATCACTACCAGGCTTGCAAAATATTAATGGAAAATGAACAAAATCGCTCCAGCTGTTGTAAGCATGCCTTCTCAACTAACAGAGTTGTGCCAGAGCCATCCTCTTAAAATTATAAGGTTCTATGTGACATTTTTGTTAAGTTTGAGTTCTTCACATATTCTTATTCTTTGACAGATTATTCACATTATGTGAAGTTTTTTGTTTGTTTTATGCGACTTTGTATGTAGAAACATTAAGCTTTGTGTCACGTGTTCGTATGGAATGCAAAAACCCAGTATCTTGGACTCGCCCAGAATGCAGAACCTTATAATTATATGGGGACAATTTGTAGAGCAAGCTACAGCTAGAGCTGTTTAAAAAGCGTCTTATTTTCACGGTGGCTGCTAATGTAGAAGAAAACCACATAGATAATATTACTGCCATAAAATCTGGATTACCTCCATATCAGTGCATTGCTGCCATATGGGAGGAATCCCAATACTTGTATATAAGTGCGCGGTCCATGCTGGTCCTTGACCTGGTCTAGGGTCAGGCAATAACAGAATTATGAGAGTGGATCCCCTCCCCAGAGCTGCTTTCAAAACTAAGTACTTGACCCAGTTTGAAGATAAACCAACTCAGGTTTATTCATCATTTCTTCAAAATCTCAGTATCAAAAAGGAGCTTCAGGAATGAGCCTATGATAAAATAATAATCAAAATATTTACCATTTAGAAATTTAGAAATAACTAAACTAAAAAACACTGAACAAAATACAAGAGCTAGCGTAACTTTCTAAACACAAAAAATGTTGTACTGTAGTCAAAGAACAGTGATGAACCTGAAAGCAACATGAAATTGTAAATTCTGCCCAACCAATGAGGCCGAGGGATACAATGCTGCATCTCAGAATCCAGAATAACATGACAAATAACTTGTTAAAAAGATTGTCCCTCCAAAAACAACCATGAAACTGTGCAGCCCTAAAATGAAGCCCATTGTATTGGAGTATATAGACTTTAAGAATGACGTTTTTTCAACTGGCATTGTTTTGGCTAATGGGTGGATTACATTTGTTGGCACAACCAAGTAGACTAACTGGGTCTACCAGGGCTAGCCTGAGAACGCCTATGTATTTTAACTGCTTCCCTTTTAAAACAGTCATAATGATTATAATGCCATTTAGCAAAGCAAGAACATTCATAAATTCATGGATAACAGCTGTATGAATGTGTGTTTAGGCCACAGCACACTGACACATTATTCACCAACAAACACCAACACTGTACTGTTAGCACTGTAACTGTTGGCTTTATACTGTTCTTAACTAAGAACTGACAAGAGTGGATCCCCACCCAACCCCCCAAACATGTGCCAAGGTATAGGTATGGCACACCATCCCAAAATATAGAATTTGTTGGTGCTTGATGGAGAACACTGGATTGATGTGCTCTGCCCTTTGAAATGTAATATATGAAGAAATGCCAGGGTTTTAGAAAAGAAGGACAAGCTTTGACTTAATTCCTTACTGATCATTTGCTCTACAGCCCAACTGAGTCCACCAAGTATGAGGGTCTCGTCTGGGTGGCATTCCATCCAAGTGCATCTCAGCCATCGGATACAGTCAGTCAAGGATGTGCCCCTGAGTTTTTCCCTTGACCTCTTTCAAATGACTCCTGACAACAGAGCCCAGGTGAAGCAGCTTTCATTAGTATGGTTAACTGACATTACTTCCTGATCAACTGCTCTGCTTTCTCTCAGTTATGCCTATGCTGACATTCATGCATAGCATGATATTGAACTACGAGGCTAATGCAGAGGACAACACAGAACAGTATAACGCACAACTAAAAATGATAGCAGCTGTCTGTACTGTTGCCCATATAGAATTTAAAAGTCATAAAGTGCCAGAAACCGCATAAGTGAGTCTTTTTATATAAATGCTAACTGGAGTGCTATGTTCCATTACTTATCTTCCTTAGCCACATAGCTCCAGGGCTAAACTAAAGACAGTGTTACACTATATTTGGTGACCCATCAGATTCTGCGAGCAGCACTGAAGTAGCTTTAGAAATTCTCTGTAGCTTAATCAGATACATATCAGTATATCAGTATTAGCAAGGTTAAAACGCCTTATTAAAAAAAAACCTGCATTTAGGAATCATACTTAAATAAAAGAAGTTATTTGAAATTAATAATTTTGCCGAAAATCAGGACTGGTATGTTAAATAAATTTAACAAAGTACATTGTTAATACTTGAGTCTATGTGAGTTACTAAACAGCATTTTTTTGTTGTGCTGGTTTTTTTTTTTTCATTTAAGGATCCTATGCTTTAAGATGTAGCTGTGTATGCCTCTGTAAAGTACTCCAGATTACACACAAAAGTAAAACTATCATGTTAAAACCTTTGAAATTACATCTTTCCCCTTCTCCCTTATACAACGTTTAGAACCTTTACATATGCAAATATAATTCGTCTCAAAAGTTTCACTGATGTACACAGGACGTCTTTACTGAAGACAAGTGTTCTACAGGTCACAGAGGTTGATGGGTCACCAAATGTGGTGTAACAGCAGAAACTTCAGATACTGAAGATCTTAATTACATTTAGCTGAACTATGTATTTAAATTGTGTTTTATTGAATAGTTTTATAGTAATTCTAATAAAAAAAACTCTGCTTTCTTCTATTTCTTAAAGTTTATTGCAAAACAAAGTACACAAACCTTCATCACCCACTTCTTCCATCTGCCACTGGGACACCTCTATTGCATCAATGCTTCTGCCTTCCACACACAGATGTCACCACACCAGTATCTCAATGCCACCAAGTGTATTCAAGTGGAACACGGAGGTACTGATCATATGCAAGCATTTTTTTTCTTTCTCAGTGACAGAAGTGAATGGATTCCTTATTATCTTCTATTAACCAAGCATACAGGGCGGCACGGTGGTGCGGTGATTAGCGCTGTCGCCTCACAGCAAGAAGGTCCTGGGTTTGATCCCCGGGTCGGCCACGGGAGCCTTTTTGTGTGGAGTTTGCGAGCCCTCCCCATGTTCACGTGGGTTTCCTCCCACTGTCTAAAGGCTGCAATAGGTTGATTGGATGCTCTAAATTGCCTGTAAGTGTGAATGTGTGCATGAATGGTTGTCTGTCTATGTGTTGCTCTGTGATGGGTTGGCCTCCTGTCCTGGGTGAACCCCACCTTAGGCCCGTAGTCAGCTGGGATTGGCTCTAGCTTCCCCATGACAAGGAAAAGGAAGAAGTGGTTTAGAAAATGGGTGGATGGATGGATGGATGGATGGATGGATAACCAAGAGTACAGTTCTTGAAATGGCTACTGAAGAGCTTTTTTGTCACAAATGACCATTTACATTTCTCTCATTCACAGGTTCTGCTCATATAGGATTAGGTGTAAGTGTGGGCATTCTCCTACTGCTGATCATACCTATAGGGATTGTTCTGATTGCCAAAAGCTGCGAAATGAGGAGCCACTTTAGGACTGACAGTATTCCAAAAACTCTGGTGTGTTGACATAATTATTTTGAGGCTTAATAAACGGTGTATATTTCTACATAATGAAAACCACTTACCATAATAATTGAAACTTTACAATTCTGCATATGATGTTTTGAGGCTATGTGCATAAATAATTGTGTTGAAACTTCTAAAGCTCATTTACATATGTAGAAAAAAAGCAGAATGTGGTCTGACACTCATATCAGTTTAAAAAATAAAAGTTTTTCCTTTTTTGTGACTTGCAGATTATTGAAGAAGGACCAGTCCGTGTCCTACAACCGATCCCTGACAAACTCCATGTTGTTCAACTGTTAGTCGCAGACTGTTTACATGCTATTCAGCCTGCACATGAGGTGGAAGAGAATGCAAAGCATGACTATGAGAGATTACAGTTCGCAAGAGGAGCGATGGGGCATAGGTCCGAGGACGCTCGTGTTCTCCAAAAACTGGATGAAGTTGGTGAGATACTGCCTCACCAACCTGATTTGTATAGTTTAGCTGTGAACATGGAAAGCAACGAAGACCTAACACAGGAGGAACACCTCATTCCCGGCTGTGTGCTACAGGCTGCGCCTCTTTTGCTGCCTGTTTTCACCTCCAGGCAGCCAAGGACTATTTCTGATAGAGCCCACCAAAAAACTCAGAACGATAATCTTTTACTCTCACTCCCAGACTTGAATGCTGATGAAAGCTCAAAGGTGGAGATGCAGCTACAGTCCTCCTGCAATTGTTTAAAGACACTGGATTCCTCTGAGGAAGAGACGGATTCTTTGTACAGTGATGTCTCTTTGGGAAGGGCTTATGAACCCAGGCCTGACCCATGTTGGGCGTCTATTAAAGGACAGTTTATCTGAACAATGAAAAAGACCGATGCACAAAGATGGTTCAAACATAATGAAGAAATGAGGACTACTGGGTGGTGCAACTGAATCTGTGCATAGCTTAAAAACATTAAGAAATTAATTTAGTAGATTCAGCAGGTCTGTATGGAAATTAATGGGTGAATATTATTTTTACCTGTGGAGATTTCCGGACATGACACTGAATGAAAGTGACTTATTTGTCATTGTGAACACACTCTATCGCACAAAGCGCATCACAACAAACTGTGACCTCTGCATTTAAACCATCACACGTTCATACATTGAGGAGCAGGCAGCTATCAACAGCACCTGGTGAGTAGCGTAGCAGGACGGTAATGGACCCCGGGACGGGACTTGAACATATGACCTTGTGTTAACAAGGGCAAGGTCCTAACCACTAGGCCAGCACTGCACACTAAACACTAAATGTTGGTTTCCATTGCTTCTTGTTACCTTTAACGTCCTAAAAAAATGTGTATGCATGTGTAAATGTTACTCTCACTGCTATGAAGTGTGAAAGTGCTCTGACCAACTACTACCTCTCACTCCAGAGTTGCATTAGGGTTTCAGTATCTCCAAACTGTGATTAAAGATATAAACCAGTTCAACTTTTCCAATATTGTTTTGATAATGAACATGTGTGACAGATCTCCTTGCAAATGAATATGGGCAAACACATGAATTCCATGCCAAAATATACTATATTTATATTTAGTTCATCTTATTTACACTTCAGGACAATAATAATATTTACAAACTGTCAGAATTCTTTCACGTTCTTTTCCCCTTTATTGATCTAACTTTCACTCCCACCAAAAAAAGAGGAGAAAAAACTCTTCTTTCCCTCCTCTCGTGGTAAACGGAGGGATTTGGTTGTGCGAGTGCCTCGTTGAAGCAGCGGTTGTGCTTTTTCTTTCTCCTTCTGTCTTTGCCTCTCTTGCTCTTGAAGCTGCACCTGCTGACATATGACTAGACGCATGTCCTCCTGGAGATGTGGAGAGACAATGCAAAAAAAAAAAAAAAAAGACATTAACATAAGACATTCCACCAACACATTTTGTCCCACAATAAAGTTCACTGGATAAAATGTTACATGAGAAGAAAGTGTTTAAGAGTGAAAATAACAGATTCAACAGAACTACACACAAACACTGGAACCCTGCTAAACTAAGAGGAAATCCAAGTAATCACATGCAAAACATCAAGAATGTCTATCAGCATGGCCAAGTCATTTTCCATGCAGGGTGAGCAAAGCGTGGTAACAGGGTTGCACACACATTGTGATCTATATATTAAGTGTGTAACTATTATCAGTTAGAAGAAAAAATTATATGCTAAATGTTTACCATTAAAATACACATTTCAATGAAACAAAATAAAAACAAGTTAAAAATTAAGGTAAAAACTATTTTTGGTTTATTCTGCGCATGTATTTAAATACTCATGATGGGTCAGAATGGTATTTTATTTTTGGGAGGCCTCAGAACATTTCACCCACAACCGACTGGCACTGCTCACCCAATTGACAGTTCACTGACCTGCCACGACTCAACTTCCTGGGACAGTGCCACTTTGTGTCTGATGGTGTTCAGGAGCTGCTGGTTGAGCGTGTCTCGTTCCTGACGAGCCAGAATGATCTCTTCCTCTAAGACACTGTGTTGGCAACATAGCAAACAACACAAGGCATTGGGCAACAATTCTTCAAACAACATGCCCCACCCGAGACATCATTATCTCACCCTCCACACCACAGGTTTGCTTACTGGAATGATACAAATTGCTTAATCTTAAGCTTAAAAAATTTTACCCAGTATATATTATATATATATATATATATATATATATTATATATATATATACACACACACACCTTATATACTATATACATACACCCACTAGCGCAATCTCTTTAAGGTCATCTTTTACCTGTATGGAGATTTGCCAGGAGAACTGCGGAATGGCTTCAGTTCTTCTTTCACGGTTTCTAACTCAGTTTGGCTCGTCTCCAGCTATTTAAAAAAGAAGAACAAAAAAAAAGCTAAACGCAATAATCAACTGGTCAATATTTTGACACATAAAGCACTTTCAATACCGACAAACCTCTTTCATCAGCCTCTGAATCTCCTCCTCTTTCTCTTGTAGAATAGCAGAATGGGCCAAGATGGTTTCTTTGGCCTGTTGGAGCAAATTGCATACAATCCTTTAAATGTAATAACCTGAAGCAAGATAATTATAATTAATTATAACCACCAAAATCTACACAGACAGTGAGAGAGAAAAAACCTTAAAAAATACGTTATGCTAACTCATGCTAGAAATACTAGCAATGCTAATAACAAAGGAAATTTACTTATCTTTGTAAAAATGACAAGAATCACAAGAATTAATAATTAATTATTGCTAACAATGAATGTAAGCTAGTGGTCACCGGTTAGCAAGGTATTATATGACCTGTGCTAATCAGTGACTATTGGCTTTCAGTGTTCGCAACATTTGTATTACTCACTAATCATATGAGCAGCTAAATACAATTAGCTAACACTAATACAATACAATCAATCAGCTCCAGCACAGCCCTTTAAAGGCCCAGCATACAGCCACACCTACTCTGGAGCATCACCCTTTATCTTTTGATGTACAGCTTGTGCTAGCTACCCCCTTGCCCTCCATCAGTGGTCAGTCTCGGACCAGAACCACATTTGGCTTGGTATTTTTGGTGGTGGACCGGTCTTAACCGAATACCAATTCTGATGTGTGTAAAGGAAAAAAAAACACCAATATACTGGTACCAGCACCAGAACCATAGAACCAGCACCAGAACAGATTTTTTTGGGTGATAGACCACTCTTAACCTGGTACTGACTGTGACATGTAAACATCCAAAAACACCAACACAGTGGTACCAGCACCACACTTGGGTGGCTATTTCTGGGTGGTGAGCCACTGTTAACTCTGAGGTGTGTAAAAAAAGATGGTACCAGCACCAGAACCACAGCACCAGCACTTTGTTGGTTATTTTTAGGGCGGTGGACCACTCTTAACCTAGTAAGGACCATTACATTTGTAAAAACCTTAAAACACCAATATACTTCTACCAGCACTATAAACACTATTACACAACTATCATCTGGTTAACAGCAGTCTTGTGGTCAGACACTGACTAATGATGAATAGGGTAGATGTAGAGGTGTGCATGGCTTTGACTTGTGTCCACACCCACCAATGGGCCACAGGAAAAAGTTGGGATCTCTGGTGAATGGTGATCAGACGCTTCGGAGGTTAATCACTAAACTACAGTGACAACTGAAGAACTTCATATGAACACGCTCTTCTAGAGGTACTACCTGAGACTGCTGAAGTTCATTCTGGAGGGACAAGGGAAAGCAGTTGGTCTCCCCAAGGCTAACCTCCTCCCCCAGAGCCTGTACCTTCTGCTGGAGGCCCCGATTCATGGTGCGCAGCTGGAACACCACACTGTGTTCCTGGTCCAGCTGTGAAAGGGCCAGATACAGTGAGCCTAAAACACTACTAGAGCTCGACTGGTCATATTAGGGGAGGTTTGTGTGTAATTTGTTAAAAGGTTGGTTTGGCTACAGTGTTTAGTGTCTGAAGTTTGCTTTAGCACTAGAACTACAAGGTTGATGGGCCTAACAAATAATTATTAGTTATAGTTAATGTTACAGTTTTTTAATTAATTAATATTTTATTAAAATATACAGGCCTGTGCAAAAGTTATGGCACATTTTATATGGTCACATTTAAAAATTTGTGCACTTCAGAAAAATACATATTCAAAGTTTCCTGAGAAGTTGTTTTGTAGTTATTTTTTTCACTTAGAAAACCAACACAACCTGAAACCTGCAGGAGTGTTAAAACTATTTACCTCCAGTGCTTTAGATGCTAACTTCCAGCACCATCATTCCAGCAGCAAATGCCAAAGTAACACTTTCATTTCACTCGAAAATCATCTGGCTCTGTTATACTTCCATTTCTCTGTGCCTTTTCTTACCTCACTTTCTTTTTCTTTTAGGTTGGTCTGAAGTTCAAGAACTCGCTCCCTGAGCCCATCCCTCTCAGCCCTCAGTCTCTCGCTGTCCTCCTGCGTTGACTTTAGACGCTGGTCCATATTAGAAAATCGTTCTTGCAGAACTTTATTCTGTTCAACAAGAAAACACAACTGTGTGAGAGGGACTGCCACATTAGCAGTAGCAGTCAAAAGTTTGGATTTTCCTTATTTTCACTCTTTTCCACAATATGTTGAAAATATGGAATTATACATTAACCGAAAAAGTATTAAAACAAATCAAAACTACATTCAGCTACAGAATTATTACCACATCAAGTAAATTGGCAAAAATAACCACAGAAAAGACAAACTGTAATTATTTAAATGTTCTTTTTTATCTAAAAGATATAATTCCTACAGTGTAGTATGACATTAACAATACCCAGTTCCAACTTACTGGCATGCCTTAAAAATCTTTTAAATAATCAAAGAAATTTGCACAGCACAAGCCCACCAACAGTGGGTTTGAGGGTGTTTCCTCAAAGTCACAGTATGAACCACTGCATCTTTTTACGTTTCTGCTTAAAGAACTTGGAGGAAAAAATGAACTACCAATTCTTTTATGTCAGTTAACAGACACAATGCTGGTTTACAGTGGTGCTTGAAAGTTTGTGAACTTTAAAATTTTCAATTTTTTCATATGTGACCTAAAACATCATCTGATTTTTAACCAACTCCTTAAAGTAGATTAAGAAAACCTAGTTGTAAGACAAAAATGATTATATTTGTTCATGTATTCATTGAAAAAAAATGATCCAAGAACAAAACTAAAGTAAAGCAAAAGTGAACCTTTAGAACTATCATATAATTTGAATGTGAAATCAGTTTACAGTTACAAAGGAACATCAGGAGAACACTGAACAGCAATGCTGTATATGGCAGGGCAGCAAGGAGAAAGCCACTGCTCTCTCCCAAAAATATTGCTGACTGTCTACAGTTACATCTGGAGAATGAAAAACATTGCATTCCAGCATAAGAACCTTATCCCATTTCTGAAAGATGGTGGTAGGAGTGTTTTGGTTTTGCTGCTTCTGGTCCTGGATGGCTTGCCATCCTTGATGGAACAATGAATTCTGAACTATACCAGAGAATTCAAGAGGAAAATGTTGAGACATCTGTGCACGAACTGAATCTCAAAAGACAGTGGGTCATGCAGCAAGACAACATTCTTAAACACATAAGCTGTTCTACCAAAGAATGGGTAAAGAAGAATGAAGTGAATGTTCTTGAAGAGCCAAGTCAAAGTCCTGACCTTAATCCAACTGAGATGTTGTGGAAAGACCTAAAGTGAGCAGTTCATGTGAGGGAGCCAACATCCAAGAGTTGAAGCTGTTCTGTATGGTTGAATGGGCTAAAATTCCTCTGAGTCAATGTGCAGGACTGATTAGCAGTTACCACAAACATTTAGTTGCAGTTATTGCTGCATAAGGGGGTCGTGCTGGATACCAAAAGCAAAGGTTCACATACCTATGCCACACATGGCTTTTTTAATAAACACATTACCAAATTTGTCATTCGTTTAACTAGGTTTTCTTCATTTACTTTTAGAACTTGTTTGAAAATCAGGTTTGTACTTGTTTCAGGTCTATGGCTTACTTTAATGGGGTGATAAGGCTCTGGATGTAATGCACTGCAACATAAGTCTTTAGTGCTGTCAGGACCCCCAGTTAAATAAGACTACATGTAATATTTTGGGAGTTATGGCAAAATTATAATATTATAATAATACCTATTAACATATTTTCATGATATGCATCATAATATTTACTTTAAGTTGGTATAAATGTGTTTTTATGATGCATGGAGTTGTTCAGTAGACCAGAAGTACTGACAATACCTAGCATATACTATTTTAGGGACACGGATGCAAAACTATTCCAATAGGCTTGGATTGGAATGTGAAGCTACAGGCTTTGTGCATGTACCTCTGCTTGAATGCTGTCAAGGCGAGCTGAGCTTAATGACCTGCTGAAACTGGAGTCCTCCATCTCCTCTTTTAAGGAGCGCAGCTCGAGACGCAAAGAGTGCTCCAAAGAGACGGCCTGAGAGGGCAAGAGAGAGAGAGAGAAAAAAAATTAATAAAGGAAGCATGCTTTGCTGCATATTTCAGACCTTGACTTTAGGCCCTCATTCTTTGGGCGGTAAATGACCAAACCTGCTTTTCTGCCTTCCAGCTTTACACTTGCAGTGTTTTACGACAGCAAAGCATGACAAAATCATTACAGACATTCAATCACTACACTGGAATGTTTTTTCTATGAAGATGTAAATCATCAATGGCCTGCTTAATTCTTTTCATAGAGCAGCATTTTTCCATTCAGTCGATTGGCCAAGCAGGTGGTTCACATTTTTTCTCTAATCTAGCCCCCTTCTACTACATATTACCTGGTCTTAGCATAATACAGGAAAAAAGAAAGAAATCTGCACTTTCAACATTGCCACAAATGTAACCGAATATCCAAGACTTGTTTGGGGTCTGAAGTTTCCTTCTTATGTTCTGTACTTGAGCTTGGAGGCTAATGTAATGAATGGAAACGTATGCACACCAATCAGCGCAGTGCAAAATGCATGCCCAAGTCAATACAAACTTCTGAAACTGTGTCATGTATTTCAGCAATATCAGATAAACCTTATTTAGATGCAATTATGAGATTCCAGTGTGAACTGGTCATGTTCCTGAACTGACCCACATGCACAAAAAAGCAATAACAAAGACGTCACATGGGGCATTCCGTCACGCAGAAATAGGCTAAACATGGAGGCAACTGTAGTCAGTGTTTACGGTTACATTTAGAAGTTGATGTGCAGTGGAAGCCAGTGAATTCATGAGCATATGATAATGAGGAAATGGTTGAGGAGAAACAGAGCAATGGCTGCCACTTCTGTTTGGAGCTGCATGTTAATGCTGAGTCGGGGGCCAAGAGTGGTGGTATTGTGACGTATTTGTATTTGGCTTTACTGAATCGGATTTCACCCAAAATTTGAGGAGGTCATGTGTTTTTTTTAACTATATCTGTCAGCCCAAATACTAAGGACGTCTAGTCACCAGTCAACTTCCACCAATGCAAACAGACGATGTGACAAATGTCGATCTAGAGTGGCATTAACGCTGCAGGAATTCTGATTGACAGTTCAAACCAATGTCGCATTCGAGCCAAAAAAATCTGATTTGGGTCACTTTTGTTTGTAGTGTGAACGCAGCCTGTGTCATACAGTGTCAAAAACCACATTAGCAAGTTTTCAAGTCTTCAGTCTGGGAATCAAATAATAACTGACGGGCTTAAGTGTGCACAGTCAATTTCTCTATAAAGGTGACAGGCCAATTACAAACAGTACAAACCTTAGAAAATTACAGATAAAGCTCATCCCAGGTTTGTCTCACTCTAGGTTTAGTACAAGGATGGGAAGCAGCTTAAATTAGTCCTGAACCCATACACGGCTCATTCTGTTCAAGCAGCATTCGTTCATGTTTAATTCATGCATTGTATTGTTAAGTATGTGTATTGTTTTGGATCATATGTCTTACACACCAGTACAAGAGAAGCACCATCAACCAGAAACAAATGTGTGTGTGTGTGTGTGTGTGTGTGTGTGTGTGATAATTCCTAATTTTTTAAATGTGAAAGGGGCTTTTAAGATTGCTTAACTCTGATTTATGGAAAGTGTGTAATTATTTAAGCGATTTGCATGATGTTAATCTAGTGCCTATAAGCTTCCATTACTTACATATTACCCTCATATCTCTGCTGCAAAACAAAGAATGAATTTCGGACCACAAGCATGTCTGGCTCAACTACCTTTGGGCTAAGGGGACAAAACCTAAGCTATCACTTTAATGGCTTAGTTCAGAGATGCTGGGACATGGGATACCCCAAACACATGGGCTGACCGGTTGTAATGCATTATTTTGCAACACCACTGGCTACAAAAACCCTCAAGCTCTCTGGTCATCTGGTCACCTCTGCCAGCTGCTCCACCAGTTTCTGGTTGTGAGAGGACAGTTGGGCTAACTGTTCGTTCTCCTCACGGCGCCGATCACGGCCCTGACTGTGGTTCTGTTCCAACTGCTGGCGTAGAGATGTGATGTCAGCCTGTAGCTCTGCCTCCCTTTGCCCTGCCTCCAGCTCCCGCATCTCCAGGTGGCGCTGCAACACGTGTTTCTCCTGCTGTAAAGCCTGAAAGCATATACACATGTACACAGACTTTTACTGTTAGGCCTACCATAGACCTCAGTACACTGTTGTTCAGTTTTTCTTTTTTTTCTAGATTGATTTTCAGCTTTAAAGCCTAGTAATCCTGCAAATCTTCTGTAGCATGACCTGATGGGGGGTGGGGGCTGGGGACTGCAATATTATGCTACTGTATTATGTAACACTGTCATTTTCCACCACTGAATTTCCCATTGGTAATTATTATAGATTATTATAGATGGGTAAAACTTTTTGTGCTGCAGTAGCTCTTCTGTGGTATCGGACCACATACGCTCAGCTACATAACTCATATGCATTGGTGATATTTGGGCACCCATGACCCTGTGGCAGGTTCACCAGTCGTCTTTTCTTGGATCACTTTTGGTAGGTACTAACTACTGCACACCTGGAACACTCCACAAGACCTGTTGTTCTGGATATGCTCTCACAGTTGCCATCATATTTTTGCCCTCAGATCCTCATGCTCGCTCATTTCTCCTGTTTCCAACAGTTAATTTTAAGAAATGATCATTCACTTATTGCCTAATATACATCCACACCAATAAGCCAAAAAATTAAAAACGTCATATATTGAGTAGGCCCCTCATGCTGCTGAAAGAGCTCTGACTGTGGTGCATTGTTTGTTCAGACACCTTTCAATCATAGCTGTTCCCCACATGCATTAGTGAGCTAAGGGCACACATGACCCTGTGACTGGTTTTCCAAACCCCTCCCACAAGAAATTCCATTTGAGAGATTCTCTCACTCAGTCATCTTAACATCAAAATAAGGCCCTTGTCAAAGTGACTCCTTATGATCCTCATGCCCTGTAATTTTTATGCAACTAACATATCAATTTTAAGAGCTCACTGCTAACTTGCTGGCATTGTAACAATACAACAAGATAATTTAAGTTCTTTA
>JBBPDA010047948.1:0-13984 GCA_037974385.1 Arnoldichthys spilopterus
TGTGTGTGTGTGTGTGTGTGTGTGTATATATATGTGTGTGTGTGTGTGTGTGTGTGTGTGTGTGTGTGTGTGTGTGTATATATGTATATGTGTGTAAGTTTTGCCTGTGTTTTCTAGATCGATCTGAGCGATATCTGTCAGCTCAACGCGGATCTAATCCAGTACCTGCAACCTCCGAGCCAAGCCGGACCGTCCTCCGCTCCAGCCCCAGCTCCCAACCCTGGACGGCCACTTAAAGCCGAGAAGGTAAATGTACATTACCCTATCGTTTCCATGTGCAACATGTGTCTTCTACACCTTAGTGCTGTATGGACTGTACAGTCATGGGTGTCATAACGGGGTGAAAGGTGGGACTGACATCAGAGAAGTCAGGAATTGTATTTTTCTCTGAATTTATGCACAGGGGGGCTTGTGTATAGGGCCTAGAATTTAGTGCTATGCCCCTGTGTGCAATACTGAATCGTACACTATGCCTGAAGTTCGAATATGAAATACCAGTGTGTGTAGAGCTGCGCGATATGACGATACGTATCGCTATCGTGATCAACCCCAATCACGATATGTGCATATCCTGATACGTCCGTATTGTCCTGCATCATTGGTCTTGCTTAAGTGAACTCCTTGTACTGAGAGGTGACCGCATAAAAGTAATTTGTACACACAATTTAATATTTTTAAAACATTTATAGCACTGCTGGCCATTTTTGTGTGTGTGTTTCATCATAACAGATGATGGGAAAAAATACATATTTATTTTATATATATATATATATATATATATTTGCTCATTTTTAAATGTAATTTTAGAATTTTTTTATATTATTTATTTATTTATTTATTATAATTTTTGATTATTATTTTAAAATATATAAAATTATTTAAATTTTTTTTTTACTTTGTTCCATCTTAACGGATGATGGAAAAATATATATATAGCGACGTATTGTGCATTCGGGAAAATATCGTGATATCGTTGCCATATCGCCCACCCCCTAAGTTTGCGGTGTCCATTGACAACCACCGTAGTGGTGAACTTAAATTTTCAGGCCTTTTTTGGTCTTGCATATGATTTTGACAGGTTCTTAAAAACAGTTGGATTGGAAAATTAACGTTACTTCCATAAAATTAACATTTAAAAAAAAAATTGTGAAACCGCCATGAAACTGATCACCATGAATGCAGACTGGGCAGCCTAGTAGTGTGTCACGATGTTGTATGGGCGTACTGGCCTGAGAACAATAGTACAGTCGCATGGGAAGTGAGAAATACAGAGACATTAATAGAAATGTACCCGCCATCACCCAGTGAAGAATGAGGCTCCAAAATGAGCTCAGCTCATTGGGCGAGATGGCTGGTAGATGCAGACCAAGCGTTTTTACCAGCCTTGCCTTTTTGTGTCTGAATGCAGGTCCTTTAGCATTAATAGCTATTCGGGTGTTGGCGTCGCCACTGGCGGTCATGTCTTTGTCAATCTTTGTCTTTCAGAAATCCGAGCTTCCTCCAAAAACGTCGAAAATCCCCGCTCCCGCAGAGTGTAAGCGATGTCCAGCATTTTAAAATATTTTATTTATTTATTTTCAAACCATATATTTGTCCAGCGTTGAATAAGCTTCGTAATGTTGCCGTGTGTTTCCTGTTTGAAGCTGCTCCTCCAGCCGGTCCTCCTGAGGAACCAGGTTGGCATGCAGTGCATGTTTTATTCCCTGCACTCTCGGTGGACTCTAATTGATGGGGCTCGGTCCTAATTCCAATCATTATGCTTAACGTGGTGATCTCGCACTCTTCTGCACGTTCCCTCTAGTCGTTAAGTGCACTGCCTGCGCACGTGGTTCACAAATGTTCAAAACCGCTTTACTTCGGTGGTGAAATTCAGAGTTACATGGCTGAGTGGCAAAAGCATGGGTGTAACATTTGGTAACAGTTGATCAGTTTGGAATATTGGACAATGACCGTGCAATTCCAAAACATTTCATTTCGTTCTTCTTTAAACCTTTCTTCGGTAAAATGACCTTGGGTCGTTGTTTTGCTGCGTGACCCACTTGCTCATGACATCGAGTTCGCCGACTTCTGATTTTTGCTGGTAGATTTCAGGGTTCCCTTAATAATTCCAAGCCGTCCTGGCCCAGGTGCAGCAAATCAGGCTTAAACCATGATACTACCACCACCATGTTTCACGCAGAGTTGAGATAACGTTCTTTTGTTGCAATTCAATTTTTTTAAGTAGCAGTGTTTTTCTTGGAGAACGATGGCTTTCTCTTTACAGCCCTGCAATGCACACTATTGTTGTTGAGGGTTCTCCTATGGTGGCTAATCAACGCTAACCAGTGTTGGAGAGGCCTTCGGCTTTTTTAGACGTTTTCATGGGTTCCTTTGTGACGCCTTGATCTTCGGTCGACCTCGAGTTTCCTCAGTGCACAATCTGACTGTGACTGATCGAGTCTGAGCTTTTTAGAGGCAGTGTTCTAATCTTTTCCAGCCTGATGAGCATCAACAACTTCGAAATCTCCTTCGTTTGGGCCATGATGCACTACCACAAACCGGCTCAGGTCATCACTCATATTTGTTCCAAGTGCGTCATTGTTTTTAGCATGTGAAAGGCAACTTTCAACGCTGAGTATCCCAATAATAGACCAATACAGACCAAGGCTACATCCGAAAACGTGAACAACACATCCCTTTCTGTCCATCTGGTAGTCGAGTGGATGCATATTGTAGACACTTTTCCTTGGCGTGTTTAAGACGAGCTACCTTCATGGCATCAGGGTGCATGGTAACACCATTAACCCGCTCGTCGTCCCATCATTTCTAAAAACGAGGCTGTAATTTTACCGAAGCACAAGTAGCCACTACACCTAGTTGGTCATTGTTTTTGCCACTCACAGAAATGTAATATTTAATTATTTTTCTCAATAAATCGAGGACCGTGTAATATTTTTATTTCTCAATTTAAGTTCTTCAGATAATCTGATCGTTTATATTTATGGAGAAATGTAGAAAACTCTAACAAACTCAAGCACCACTGTAGTCGTAGGCTCCAAAGATCTTGACCTATCTGTCCGTTGGCTTTGCATTCAGTTGTTTTAATCCGGCCCACAGTTCCCAGAAGGATGACGACACGGCAGACGTGTCTGTTCCGTCAACCTGCACACCCATCCATAAGCTCGGCAATAGCCGAAGACGCGTCTAGTCAGGAAGTACCCACATCCACCGTTCCCAGGCCTTCAGGTTTGTAGTGGTCTTGGTCAGGACCATATTTATCTTTAATGCAGGGAGACACTGATTGGGATTATCTGGTATTTCTTTGAGCGTTAAGCTGGCCATAGCTAGCAGTTATTAGTCCGTTGCAATTTAATAATAATAATAATTAATAATAATAATAATAATTCTTATTTATATAGCGCCTTTCTGGGCAGTGGAGGCCTAGTGGTGAGGACACTGCCTTTGAGACCTGAAGGTCGCAGGTTCGAGTCCTTGGGCACCACTGAGGTCCCCGTGAGCAAGGTACCATCCGGCTACGCTGCTCCCCGGGCTCTGTTGGTAGCTGCCCACTGGTGCACGTGTGATGGGTTAAATGCGGAGGTCACATTTGTCTACTAGGGCTGAACAATCGGAAATTGCAGTTTAAAAGCGTATTCGCATGGGCTGCAATTTGAATTTATCCTCCGTTATCTGAGGGTGATTAGTTTAAATTGGCGCAGTTGAATAATAATAATAATTTAATTTAATAATAATAATAATAATAATAATAATAATGTAATTTGTTCTTAGTCATTTTTAAGATGCTCCGTCACATTATATATAGCACTCAATCCTCAAGTCTGAAAATAATTGACTTTTTGGCTCATTTTTGCTGGTTGAATTCAGTGTTCCATTCATGATTGCAAGCTGTCCTGGCCCAGATGCAGCAAATCAGGCCCAAACGATGATACTACCACCGCCATGTTTCACGGGGGTTGAGATAACATTCTTATTTTGGAAATTTAGACTTTTTGCTGAACGAAAAGGGGCCTGGGTAGAAAAGATATACAGTATTTAAAGAAAATAATCTCTTAAATGACAATCGCAGTATTTTTGTAGATTTTTTTTGTTTGTTTGTTGTTGCAAAATTGGATTATTTTCTGTGCTTGGAGTTTAATCTGACCAATGGGAAACAAGCTTTTACAAACGGTTGGATGGATCTGTTGTAGGAAATCGACCCTCTGCTTTTCCAGTGCTGGAAATCCAGACCTGAATTATGAGTAGACACCAGGAAACAGCCCATTCTGGTAAAGTCTCTGTGGTCACTCGTATAAAACCAACTTTTTACCCTTAACTATTTGTCATTGTGAACACACTCAAGCACCACAACGAAATGTGACCTCTGCATTTAACCCATCACACGTGCACACGTGGAGCAGTTTAGTGGGACGGTACCTTGCTCAAGGGAACCTCAGTGGCGCCCAGGGACTCGAACCTGCAACCTTCAGATCTCAAAGGCAGCGTCCTCACCACTAGGCCTCCACTGCCCAGTTGATCTGTGTAAAATGTCCTTTGAAAAATATTTCTGTGAAAAAAATCCTAAATTATAAATAAGTTACAGCAATAATAACACTAATATTTGTGAAAAAAATTTAACTTGCAGATTTAAATGGGTTCTAAAATGTGACTTGTGTGTTTAACCCATCACACGTGCACACATGGAGCAACCGGCAGCTATGCGAAGGATTGTTGCTCAGGGGTGCCTCATTTGCAGAGATTTTATGAAAACGAGTGTCTCTGAAGTCTCCCAATTGTTTTTTTCCTGACTGCCAGGACTGCCAAGTTATCAGAGACGGCAGGCTGCCAAACCTCCATCTCCTCTGCTGCCTGCCATTGAAGCGGTCTCCGAGAGCGAGGCCTCCAAATGTGCCCCTGTGACTGCTGCAAGTAAGTTAAAAGCACACTGGACATTCACTTGGCGTCGCATTATCGTTATTGAGCGTTTCGATCATTGTATTTGGAAGGAAATTTGCTTTTAAATGTGCAAAATGTTTGTTAATGTAATACTTTAGATGCACAGAATTAGGTTGAACTGGAATCCCCATTATGGACTGACCGTAATATGCATTCAAGATGAAGTTCTGTCCATTTGTCAGATCCACGTCTTTCCCGAGCTCCGGAAGTGAATAAATCGACGAACAAAAGGATCTCTGTCTCAACCAAACACCCTGAAACTCAGGTTAAGAAAGGAAAGGTATGTGGGACATTGGGAAGCTGGAGGTTTTCTCGAAAAAGAACCGCCGTCCGCTCACTTCAGCACTTGCTTTTTTCTTAGTACGGAGATATGAACCGACCAAACAAGCAGTTTTACCAGATGATTGAGGAATATCGGGAGACGCTAGAACGAGTTCCGTTGTCTTTGAATGATCCTGTAAGTAACAAAGCTCTTTCCCATTCGCTTGCTACATAGAAACAAGTTTGTTATACTCAAACACTAAATAGCTAAACAGATAAGACGTTTGGTTTCTGAAGTTAGCATCTTTAGTTTTACACGGGAGCTACGAGGCTAATCTAGCTAATAGGTAAGGAAGATCTGTAGTACCCCAAAATAGCTAAACAGCTAAGATGTTTGGTTTCTGACGTTAGCATCTTTAGTTTTACACGGGAGCTACGAGGCTAATCTAGCTAACAGGTAATGAAAATCTATAGTACCCCAAAATAGCTAAACAGCTAAGATGTTTGGTTTCTGACTTTAGCATCTTTAGCTTTACACAGGAGCTACGAGGCTAAGGTGCACTATTACATTATATTAGCACTCAAGCCTTAAATCTGGAAAAAAACAGACTTTTTGGCTGAACGAAAAGGGGCCTGGGTGGGAAAAGGTATAGAGAATTTAAAGAAAATAATCACGTTTAAATGGCAATCGCAATATTTTTTTTGTTTTGTTCTGTTTTGGGTTTGTTTTGGGTTTTTGTTTTTTTTTTAAAAAAAAAAAAAAAAAAAAAAAGGATTATTATCTTTGCTCAGAGTGCTCGGACCAGTGTTAACTTCTATAGCAGTTCCTGTTGTGGAAAATCGACCCTCGGCTTTTCCAACAGTTAACATAGAAACATAAATGGAGAACCAACTTAATGCCTGTAATCCAGACACGAGTTATGAGTACACTTAGCGTAACGGCACATTCTGCTAAATATGTTCATTAAAAGCTATATGTTTTTGGGTGTGAGTGGATTGCTCCCACTGTAGCTAGCATTTTTGCTCCATCATAAACCATATTTTCATACCTTTCTATGTTTTTATTCTGTCTTAAGGTTGAACTTCATAGAATTTGCGTATGTGTGCGAAAGCGCCCGCTAAACAAAAAAGGTGGGAAGCTAATATCACCTAGAGAACATCTCTAGGACTGTTGTTTTTAAAGCATTTAAATCATAATGCTAGTAATGATCAGCGTTACTTTACACTCAACTCTTTTTCTAATGGCTTTTGTTCAGAGATAACCAAGAAGGAGATCGATGTGGTCACTATCCCTGGAAATGGAGTGCTTTTATTTCATGAGCCCAAGCAAAAGGTGGATCTCACAAAGTACCTGGACAACCAGGTTTTCCGCTTTGATTACTCGTTTGATGAGGACACCACCAATGACTTGGTTTACAGGTAATGTTTTGTGTACAGTGGGCTAAAGGAACGATTCAGTCAACTAAAATGAATTGTTTCTGCTTTAGCTCAAAGTAGCTAAACAGCTAGGACGGTTGGTTTCTGACATTAGCATCTTTTAATTTTACACAGGAACTACGAGGCTAATCTAGCTAACAAGTCATGAAAATCTGTAGGACCCCAAAATAGCTAAACTGCTAAGACATTTGGTTTCTGACGTTTGCATCTTTAGTTTTACACAAGAGCTATGAGGCTAATCTTGCTAACATATAATGAAGATCTGTAGTACCCCAAAATAGCTAAACAGCTAAGACATTTGGTTTCTGACGTTAGCATCTTTAGTTTTACACAGGAGCTACGAGGCTAATCTAGCTAATCGGTAATGAAGATCTGTAGTACCCCAAAATAGCTAAACGGCTAAGACGTTTGGTTTCTGAAGTTAACATCTTTAGTTTCAGACAGGAGCTACGAGGCTAATCTAGCTAACAAGTAATGAAGATCTGTAGTACCCCAAAATCTTTTCAGTGAGTTAATGCCTGGTCTGATCAATGATTGATTAAATAAGGTCATGCAGACTTTCCCATGTGGTTTGGACCTCAGTATGGCTAAAGGTAATCTATAAAATGTAACAAAATATCACAGTGCAGCTGGACACTGGGGACAGCATTGATTTTCAGACTTTCATACTAGAGTTTTTTCTGGGCTTCAGGCCATTCGCCTCAAGAATCATGTACATGCGATTGGGTGTGGAAGCTGTTTTAAAGCTTGTAAGTAGTCCAGATTAGTGACATCTGGTCCTCCTGAGAACTGTAGCCTAAGGTTTTCTTCAGGCAAATTTTGTAATGAACAAGGCAGAAAGATGATTGGTCAGAAATAATTGCAGAAATGGCCGAAAACCTTCTGAAGTGAGAATGGGTTCTTGTATGCAGATTTGGTCTAAGAACCATCAACAAACCACTTTAGTGGGAAGCCATTCAGAGTGGTCGACAATGGCTAAAGTTAATGTGCATATAATGTATGAGCTATACACCAATCAGCTGTAACATTAAAACCACCTGTTTATTATTGGTCCCCAAACCAGCTTAGACTCATTGATGCTTTGTCTCCACACGAGATTTGGAGGTGTTCTGTGATATCTGGCACCAAGACTTTACCAATAGATCCTTCACTGTCCCACGATCTGGGGAACAACTCAAGCTCCTATGACCATTCTAGGTTATTTCGGTGGTCGACTAATAATCATTTTGACCAATTTTCGACGTCAAGTGGTGTGATGTAGTTTGTGGTATTGTTGCTTTCTATAGTTCCTGGACTGGAAGACCAGTTTATGACCCGTCGTCATTTAGCGCAGTAGCTAACTGTCAAGTTCTTGGGCATTCCTAATTGCGAGTTGCCATGCTAATGCATATTTGGCATAATAGTGGAGCTGTTGCATGCTAGCAGGTTTGGTGTTTCCTCTGATCTGTCTTTGTCTTGTTTCCAGATTTACTGCCAAACCTCTGGTCAAGACCATTTTTGATGGTGGTAGGGCTACGTGCTTTGCTTATGGACAGACCGGGAGCGGAAAGACTCATGTAGGTACACTGTTGCATCCAAAAGTGTTGTGTCTAGGGTTCGGGGAAATTTCTCATTCTTTTTCCCCCCCTCGCCTTCCTAGACAATGGGTGGAGACTTCTCTGGAAAGGCTCAGAACAGCTCTAAAGGAATCTACGCTTTGGCAGGTGAGCTGTTACTGCGTAAATGTCCCCACGTGTCGTCTTTGGTGTTCCATAACAACAAACTGACTCCAGTATTTTCCCTTCGCAGCCCAGGATGTGTTCACTCTCCTGCAGCAGAGGAGATACGCCGAAATGGATCTGTGCCCATTCGTGACCTTTTTTGAGATCTACAATGGCAAGGTTTGTAATGGGCTTGTCAAACTACATCAACATCATACAACAAGTTAAATGTCGTGTGTGTGTGTGTGTGTTGCAGGTTTTTGACCTGCTGAATAAGAAAGCTAAGCTGCGCGTTCTAGAGGACGAAAACCAACAAGTCCAGGTCGTTGGCCTGCAGGAAATGCCCGTCTCGTCTGTTGATGATGTCATAAGAATGATCGAGAAAGGCAGTGCGTGCAGGTACGTTTTCCCATTTAGCCACCGAAGCCTTAATGGCCATCTCGTGTTCTGGTGTTTTCATATTTTTGATTTTTGTAGAAACCTAACCATACTTTTGAGCCATTGAGGTGCCCTACGTTCTGAGATGGCTTCATCTGGCTTGACTGAGATGCTTCTTGATCAACCATTCCCCCCCAGAACATCTGGCCAAACGTTTGCCAATGCCAACTCGTCCCGATCCCACGCAGTCCTGCAGGTGATCCTGAGGCGACGCAAGAAGCTTCACGGGAAGTTCTCTCTGGTGGACCTAGCAGGGAACGAGCGGGGCACCGACGTCAGCAGCAACGACCGGCAGACCATGGTGGAGACGGCGGAGATAAACCGGAGCCTCCTGGCGTTGAAGGTGCCGCATAGTTTAGCTTATGCTAAAAATTCTCAGTACAAGTATAAGCGACGCGCAACGAGCCAACGGCGTGGACAGACGTGACCTGGTGGCATCTCCTCAAGCTTCTGAATGACGAATGCAGTGAATTATTATAGCATTGCACGCTTAAATATTGCAGAAAATCCATCAATCTCGTCCAGCTTGGATTAGCCTTGATTTGTCTTCTCGTTTTCTAATGCTACTCGTTTACGATGTCCGCTAAATATTGTGTGTTGAGCGACGGTACGAAGATGAATGTATTGTCCCAACGGACAAGCTGACATCATCTAGAATGCAACAAACCAAAGCTGTGTAGAAAACGGGCTCTGTAGAAAAGCTTGAAAATGATTGCGATCAGCTTTTGGTAATGGGACGAAACCCTGTTCGTTGCCAGTTTGCTTCTTTTGGTTGTCTGTGTCTGAATTTCTAGGAGTGCATCCGGTCGTTGGGACAAAACAGCGACCACATCCCCTTCAGGATGAGCAAGCTTACCCAGGTTCTCCGAGACTCGTTCATCGGCGAGAACTCCAGAACCTGCATGGTAATCCAAGTTTCCCAGCGTGGCTGAATATTTTTCTTATGTTTCTTATTTTCTCCCATCGCATAACCTTTTAAAGGCACAGGGTTCGGAAATAACGGACACCGTTACAAGGGTATCGAATGACTATACGTCATTGTGAACACACTCAAGCGCCACAACGGAACGCGACCCCTGCGTTTAACCCATCGAATTATCGAATTTGAAGCTTCGCATCACGGCTGTGTTCAATTCCAATGAACCATACCTGCGTTTTTCCATATAAAGCCAGGTCCTTTAAGGGGATGGAGCTCACGAAACCTTATTGGATGTTGAAGGCCAAGGCTAGCGAAGAAAATCCCACTCGCTCACTGGCCGTTTTCGTTTGATCGTTTGATAGGGCCAGGTCATGTAGAACAGGATCTTATTGGTTGCCACTATTTTTCCCTCCTCCGTAGGGCACAGTGACAAACGAGTGTTTTTAAGGGGGGTTACATTTAGTGAAAAGGTGAATGTGCTTGTTTGTCATTGTGAACACAGCCAATGTGAACCAATAGCTCCCGGGGTAAAGGGGCGGTACCTTGCTCAAGGGTACTCGAACCTGTGACCTTCGGGTCTCAAAGGCAGCGTCCCAACCACTAGGCCTCCACTGCCCTTAAACAGCACCACCTACGTGTTCCTGCCTGGTTTCGAACCTTTCAGGAACCTATTTGGACCGCCACGAGTGTTTACATGCGTGTTGTATACGTCTGTTTGGTAATTATGTATCTTTTGCAGTGTATGAAATGAGGCCTTATTAAAAATGAATGTGCTTTCAGATTGCAATGATCTCACCCGGTATGAACTCTTGTGAATACACGCTGAATACACTACGCTATGCTGACAGGTACACGCCCCTTTTCCTACTGTAAACATGACATTTCGATCATTACAGAACTTTCTCTAGCGGCTAAAACGGTTTTCCATGCTTTCTTCCGTTTGTGGCCGTCAGGGTGAAGGAGCTGAACGGAGCGTCTAAAGGAATTCCACAGGAGAACACTAAACTGACCGAGGAGTCCGAGGAAGGCAGCTCTTTAGGGGAAGTAAGTAGGCCGTGGACCACACGGCGGAGTTTCTCACTAGGTTTTGGGGACCCATAGTACTGCTTGGGCCTCATGCAACTGCTAGTGGCAGTGGGCAGCGATGGCCTAGTGGTCAGGACCTCGCCCTTGTGAACCACAGGCCCGGCCCGGGCACCGCTGAGGTTCCCTCGAGCAAGGTACCGTCCCATTACACTGCTCCCCCTGCTGGTAGCTGCCCACTGCTCCACGTGTGCGCATTGTAGCATGCTAAGCTAGCTTGTGTTCAGAAGCCAGAGTTTCTTCCAGGTTATGCCACGCTGACCCGGTCAGATCTGGTGCGCAACCTGGTTTATTTGTGTTTGTGTGTATTCGTTCGTAATCCGGTCACCCCTATCGTTCCAGCTGCTCGTAACCATGCCAACGCTACCGAGGGTACGCACACTCTCGGACAGAAAAGCCGATAACGCCTGATTTCTCTCTCTCTCTTACTCTTTCTTTCTGTTTCCCTCTCTCTCTTTTTTTTTTGCTCTTTCTTTCTCTCTCTTTCTCTTGCTCTCTTTCTTTCTCTCTCTCTCTCTCTTGCTCTCTTTCTTTCTCTCTCTCTTTCCTTCTCTCGCTTTCCCTTGCTCTCTTTCTTTCCTTCTCTTTCTCTCTCGCTTTCTCTCTTTTTCTCTTGTTCTTTCTTGCTTGCTCTTTTTCGCTTTCTTTCGCACTCTCTCTTTCTCACTCTTTCTTTCTGTCTCTCTTTCTTTCTTGCTCTTTCTTTCTGTCTCTCTCTCTCTTTCTTTCCTTCTCTTTCTCTCTCGCTTTCTCTCTTTTTCTCTTGTTCTTTCTTGCTTGCTCTTTCTCACTCTTTCTTTCTGTCTCTCTTTCTTGCTCTTTCTTTCTGTCTCTCTCTCTTTCTTGCTCTCTCTCGCTCTCTCTCTCGCTCTTTCTCTCTCACTCTCTTTCTCTTGCTCTCTTTCTTTCTTTCTCTTGCTCTCTTTCTCTTGCTCTCTCTCTTTCTTGCTCTTTCTTTCTGTCTCTCTCTCTCTTTCTTCTCTTTCTCTCTCGCTTTCTCTCTTTTTCTCTTGTTCTTTCTTGCTTGCTCTTTTTCGCTTTCTTTCTCACTCTCTCTTTCACGCTCTCTCTCTTTCTCATTCTTTCTTTCTCACTCTTTCTTTCTGTCTCTCTCTTTCTTGCTTTTTCTCTCGCTCTTTCTCTCTCACTCTTTCTCTCTCACTCTTTCTCTCACCCTCTTTCTCTTGCTCTCTCTCTCGCTCTTTCTCTCTCACTCTCTTTCTCTCACGCTCTTTCTCTCACTCTCTCTTGCTCTTTCTCTCGCTCTTTCTCTCTTTCTCTTGCTCTCTTTCTTTCTCTCTCTCGCTTTCTCTCTCTTTCTCTTGCTTTCTTTCTTTCTCTCTCTTTCATTCAGGAGTCTATTCATGCGGAACTTGAAGCAGTGACCCAGATCTCCGAGTTGGAGGAGAGGTTCTATGAAGATCTGCAGGTGTGTAGTTTTTCCTAATTCTGGAAAACACCATAAAATAATTTCTGCTTCAACTCTGTCAGACGGATTCGCTTAAATGTCATGTTTGCTCATAGCATTCGGCCGAGTGCGCCTTCCATTCAAAATTCATACCACATGTCCGCAAGTTGCAATACCAAGCGGGAGGGCAATATATCGGCAGTGTGATTTGACATCAGCAGCAGATTAAACAAGTTAAGACCAACACTGCTGCCCCCTAGTGGATCCGGTCAGACATGCATGTGCCCCATAGGTCTAGGAAGGGAGGTGTTCTGTTCATTTTCCAGCAACAGTAGACCTAAAAACCCCTCGACGCTCTCTCGGTTCCCTTCTGCCATGACTTTCCCTTAAAAGGAAGGCAGTTACCAGTTTACTGCAGTCTTGAGTTTCCTGGAAAACAAGGGTGATGACGAAAAACGAGTGACCAAATCTTCGTGTGACTGCCACATGCCATTTTCTTCTCCAGGGTGCCAATGAAATCTCGAGGGCGATGGAACACTCGTCTTACGACATTGTAAGCGGTTTCCCAGAAATCGATGCCTTCATGGAGAGAATGCAAGGTATGTCTTGGAAACTTCTTCAGATCATGCGCTTCGTGTTTCGGTCCGAAAGAAGCGTTGAATGTTGTCGTCTCTTTGTGACCTAGGATCCTACCAGGCCCTGCGATCAGCTATTGAGGCATTGAGGGCCAGGTCATCCAGTCTGGCATGACCTGCAAGTGAAGTAAACATGAAACCAGATCATGCAGTTTGGTTTGTTGGAGATGTGTCTAACCCATTTCTGTATTAAGCCCATTCCGGGGCCAAAAATAAATGTTTT
The DNA here is from genome assembly GCA_037974385.1 of Arnoldichthys spilopterus. NCBI lineage: Eukaryota > Metazoa > Chordata > Actinopteri > Characiformes > Lepidarchidae > Arnoldichthys > Arnoldichthys spilopterus. The sequence continues at coordinate 13,037 of JBBPDA010047948.1, forward strand.
TACCGTGTTGTTCATGTTATGTCGGTTTTGTGTCGCTTCGTAAACCTTTTTATTCATCGAATAAATGTTTACTTCTGACCGTTCAAGCTTGGCGTCACGGCTGTGTTCAATTCCACCGAACCGTACATGCGTTTTTCCACATAAATCTAGGTGCTTCGGGGGGATGGAGCTCAAGAAACCTTATTGGATGTTGACTGGACATTTGATCGGACCAGGTCATGCAGAACAGGATCTTATTGGTTACTACTAAGTTTCAAGGGGGTTACATTTTGAAAAGGAAGCACAACACACCATCGCAGGGGCACCAAGGAGCAGCGAGCAGCTAGCAACAGTGTACTGGGACGGTACCTTGCTCGAGGGAACCTCAGTGGTGCCTAGGGACTTGAACCTGCGACCTTCAGGTCCCAATGTCTTTGGCCTCCACTTGAAACGCAACGTCTTCTTTAGAACAGAACCAGATTCCTGATTAATCACCTTCTTCCAGTCATCCACATCTCTTTACCCTCTATAACTTTGTTTTCTTCTGTTTAGGTGTTCGAACTAAGAAACCAACTGAATAAAATGGCATTTATATCCAAAACCAGCATCACATAGGAGTCAATTTCCTCTTACTCGTCTTGTTCGCCAGGGTTTTCTGTCCATTGATGTCTTCAGTGGTCTACAAATTTTTTTTGCCATCGTCCATGTTGGATCTACTTCTTCCTCCTTTATAATCATTTTCCATTGTTTTGACTGACCGCGCTCTCATGGGGCTATGTTTCCATTCAAACAGTGGTACAGTGGTTGGCGCTGTCGCCTCACAGCGAGAAGGTCCTGGGTTCAATCCCCAAGTCCCATTGGGCCTTTCTGTGTGGCGTTTGCAAGCTCTCCCCGTGTTTCCTCCGGGTTCTCCAGTTTCCTCCCACAGTCCAAAGGCTGCAGTAGGTTGACTGGATGCTCTAAATTGCC
>JBBPDA010047986.1:0-13982 GCA_037974385.1 Arnoldichthys spilopterus
TAAAGTTATTTTTGGGACCATTTTGAGTTTTTCTTTCATTGACTGAAGGGTACCAACAATTTTGTCCATGTGTGTATAAGGCAGCAAGTGAACAGTCAAATCAAATCATCACTAAAAGGTTTGTCAGCCTGCCCAAACCGTGCTCAGCTCTTCTAAAGGTTGCCTCCGTTTGTGTTTTAGGGTGCAGTATGATATGACTTCTTGTGAGCTATAAAAATCTCACTAAATCGTGACTATATATTGTGTAAAATGTAAAATCCAGCTGGCTTTCTATCAAATTACATTTATTTCACAAATAATAATGTCTATTGCAAACAACTTTAATGGTAAAACACCTTTCGTATGTTGTGTTGCCTGCCAGAGTGTCACTGACCCCTTGAAGCCTTTTTGTAATGGCTGCGTGTACGATCCTGGGTAAATCTGCACACTATTCTTAACTAAGGCCTCCTGATACGGCCTGGTGGTTGGCATTCGTCCATGGAAAATATACCGCCCTCTAAAATGATGAACTAGTGTAATTAATCTTTACAAAATTATTCATTTTCATTATAATTATTCATTACTACAAAATGAAGTACTTAGTTTAGAAATGTATTTATATTTAGAATTTCTTCCATTTGTTTCAATGTCAAAAAATGACTAACAAGTAAAAGGTTAAAGATAAAATGGTGTTGATAGATGTTTATAAAAATATAAAAGTTTTGAGTTACTTTAATGAGCTGTTCGTGAGAAATCACTGAAATGTAAACAAGCCATTTTTCGTTCAAGATTTTCTGCCTAATTTAGTCATCTCCAATCCCACCTGCTGGCTAGCACTCCCACTATTACACAATACCTCACTTTCTTGGACTCCCAGCCATGGCTGTGACACCACAGGGAACAAACTCATTAACATGGGGTTAAGACTTAGACAGTTGCACCAGAAAAGTAACGTCTACGAAGCTGTTTTGAAGTATCCCAGTATATACGCCAGTCAGCCACAATATTAAAAACCACTGGTGGAGGAAGTGAAGAACAACGATTACCTTGTTAACAAATTACAGTGGCGCTTGTTGGGAGTGGGATATAAAAGGCAGCAAGTGAACAGTCAGTTTTTGAAGTTGAAGCAGAAAAATGACAAGAACTTTGACAAGAGCCTTATTGTGATGGCTAGGGTTAGTGTCTTGTGGAGTGTTCCAAGTATGCAGTAGTTAGTACCAAAAATGATCCAAGGCAGGACAACTGATGAATTGGTGATAGGGTCATGGGCACCCAAGGTTCATTGATGCCCGTTTGGTCTGATCCCACAGAAGAGCTACTGTAGCCCAAAAAGTGAATGCTGATTATGATAGAAAGGTGTCAGAACACAGTGCACTGCAGCTGTTTTGGTGGCCCATGAAGAACTTACACAATATAAGGTAGGTGGTTTTCATGTTGTGGTTGATGGTAAATTGCAACTGCAAATCCACTTTCTTTGAAGTCTGTGTCCTTTCTTTGCATCAGTGTCTTGGCAGGTTTTCTTGGTTGACCTGATATTTTCTTGAAAATTTTTATTTTTCCTGTTTATGATTCCAACTTTGAATTAAACTTTGTCTACCAACAATTGACATGACAGAGAATGTAGATGTAGGTTGTGTTTGCATTGCAGCACTGAGATTCCTTCTGATAGTGACTTATTTTTAATGATCACTTCCAGGGGCCTGTGAACTTCTGAGCCGAAGTGTACACCTGGTTCTCGTGCTGAAGCGGTCATGCCCCGACACCCTCCGCGCTATGCCAGGAATGCTCATGTTCGGGTGGGTCTGAAGTACAGGAGCTCCTCCGTAACTGACCCCTCAGGAAAGGGTCATCCCGAGAGGATGAATGACCTTTGGGAGCCACCTGACAGGTAGACATCTCCAGCGGAGGAGAGAGCAGATCAGTAGAACAGGCGTAAGAAAAACAGCACTGCTGTGATCTAAAACTGCGCTGGAGGCACAGTATTACGGCTCTTGTACTTGACCTATAGGTCCAGCCTGTTTCATATATCCCTGAGAGCTGAAGGGTTCTCATGTGGAAAATAGTGTCTTGACCTTCGGGATTCCTGCTTCGGAGTGAGCTTAGACCCGTCACCTGTCATCTGGCTTTGCAACTGCAAAGCTCCACCCTGCCGTTTTTTGCATGGTAGCAGTACTTTTAGGGAACACTACAGCGCTTTTCAATCTTATCTCTATCTGCTGTATCTGTAGGGTATGGAGACATGACCACAAACCTATTTTAAACTTTCCATTGTGTATTAAAAGAACAGAAAACCCATTTACTCGAAACATTTACTAGTTTATGTAGTGATAATGCTGTTACTGATAATCGATTATCATGTGGTGAAAATCTGACATTGTGACAACCCAAATATGTGTATACACACACAGACCAGCCATTACATTAATACTAGCCATACTGAGTAGGTCCCCTGCTGCTGACTGGTGCACTGTGTGTTCTGACCCCTTTCTATCACAATCAGCATTCACTTTTTAAACCACAGAAGCTCTTCAGACCAGACTGACTAGCTTTCACTCCCTTCCCTTCCCACGGGCATCAGTGAGCCTTGGGTGCCTATGACCCTGTTGTCCTTGCTTGAGTACGAACTCCTGCATACCTGGAAAACTCCAGAAGACCTGCCATTTTGGAGCTGTTCTGACTCAGTCGTCTAGCCACAACAAGACCCTTGTGAAAGTGGCTCAGATCCTTTCGCTCACCCATTTTTCATGAACTGACTGTTTACTTGCTGCCTCATATATCCCACCCCTGCCAGGTGCTAGTGTAAATAAATGAGATGCACTTTTATGCACTTCACTTGTCAGCAGTGCTAATGTTATGGCTGATTGGTGTATGTATACCTACTTACTGACACAGGAACACTGACGTCTTCCTTTAAAGTGTCGCAAGGCAGCTTTACACAAACCTTTGCTGTATAAATCAGTAAACAAATTAAGGAAATTGAGTAAATATATGAATATGAACAAAATATAACAATGTCCATATGTACAGGTAGACATTAACATAGGAGAACATATATAAGCATAAGATTAAAAAAACAGATGATTAAGAAATAATATATATTTACATTTACACTAATTGCAGTATTGTTTGGTAACACCTCTGCACAATGCCTGTTCTTCAGAGTTTCTGATTCATAATATGACTTCCAGAGAGTTTTTGCTGTGTTGGGTATGGAATAAGAATGTTAGCCTGTGAGAATGTTTTATAACTACACAGAGGAAATCTATGTCACGAAGGGCATCCCTGTTGAAAAAAATGGGGAAAACGGCCAGAGCATTTTGTCATCTAGTCCTAAATATACTGAAGGCATGTCAACACCTTGGTGGAAAGTGTTTATAGTGGAAAAGCAGTGGGATCCCATTCTTTACAGTCTTTCCGCCATCTGTCACTGCCTTTGCCGCTCACAGCTCTGCCCAGAGGAGCTTCGCTAAGCAAGAGTGTTAATGTAAATACTGGGGACAATACTGTAAGTACTTCTAGAACACTAAACAACCTGGATGCATCATATTAAAGACAACATCCAACAACCAGTGTGTAGTTTTGACCAATTTTTAGATTTTTCCAGGCTCCACATAACATGAGCCACCTACATTCTCTTCATAGTAATGGACCTCAAGTTGGATCCAGGCATTTTTATGACATTCAACACAATGCCAAGGACAATGAGCAATGGGCTATTTATGTTCACCCGTGCTGCGATGTCTGAGTGGCTCAAAAACATTCTCACATGACGGGACTATATGCTGTAATAGTATATGTGAAGGTGTGAAAAACTGGGTGTGTTAAAGTCATACTTTCACATCGCGTTAAAGCCTCCCTCTTGTCGTCAAGACTCAGAAATACACGATGAAAGAATTATCGGCTGTATTGCAGTCGACGGATATCGGTTACATTTCCTCCAAACTAAATAAGCTATATATGATTTCAGATGCTGCTTGCTTGAGGGGTGGATGTGCTTTCACCCAAGGTGTGTTTGCTGGAGGGAGGACCACAGTTAGATACCCCAGTGGCCTAGTGGGAGAGCTCGAAAGACTGTAAATATGTTTACACTCCAGGGGGATCTGCAACATATTACAGTGAAGCTTAAGAGGATGTGTAAGAGGGGGGTCTTGGCATGACAGCCCAGAAACAGGGTCAGTGTTCCTTCAAAGAGCTAATGTGAAACACCTGAGGAGCCGCAGGGAGGCATTCTATCAGCTCAAGGAACTCTCACTGTATTAGGATGGAAAGTGTTTTTAAGACTGTACCACAGGGCTGATTTTGTGCACGATTACCATCTTATTAGAAAATCAAGGAGGAAGGAATTTGCACTGTGCCTGCGAAGCATGATGCATGACGAAGTTGCAATCTGAACTACAATCATTCTCAGTTCCTGCAGTGTGAACACACAAAAAGGTGGAACTTCCTCCAACAGTCCCTCCAACAGTTTTACTGTTCTGTTATTTCTTGATGAAATACTGGCTTGATGATATGCTGGGGTATTAAATCCAGTGATAATCATAACCTTTCAGATTTCATTTCTAATACCAGTGTAAAGTGATTCCAGGAAGGTGGATGTACTATCTAAGCATGAAGCTTCTGCCTGGTTTTATCTATTAAGGCTGCTGGGAAGAGGCCATATGTCAGTGGAAGATCTTTTTGTTTACTCTGCTTTTATTAGGTCACTCCTGGAGTTTGGTCATGTTCCTCTGATGGGGTGTGCAGAAGCCAAAGTACACGCCCACTTCCACTAGTTCCATCATTATGAGAACAAAGGAAAGAAGCTGCACAGAGATATTAGATACACAGTAAATGTTTAAAATACAAACGAGCATGTGTAGAATAAATGTGTCTAGAGAAAAGTTTCTGATTTTTAGTTTTTAGACTTTTACAAAGGGTTGGCACAGTGGTGCAGTGGTAAGCACTGTCGCCTCACAGTGGTGCAGTGGTAAGCACTGTCGCCTCACAGTGGTGCAGTGGTTAGCACTGTCGCCTCACAGTGGTGCAGTGGTAAGCACTGTCACCTCACAGAACCTGGGTTCGAACCCCGGGTCGGCCACGGGTGCCTTTCTGCGTGTGGAGTTTGCGAGCTCTCCCGGTGTTGGTGTGTGTGTTTCCTCTGGGTGCTCTGGTTTCCTCCCACTGTCCAAAGGCTGCAGTAGGTTGACTGGATGCTCTAAATTGCCCATAGGTGTGAATGTGTGTATGAATGGTTGTCTGTCTGTGTGTTGCCCTGTGATGGGTTGGCCTCCTGTCCTGGGTGAACCCCGCCTTAGGCCCGCAGTCAGCTGGGATTGGCTCCAGCTTCCCCGCGACCCAGAAATGGAGGAAGTGGTTTAGAAAATGGATGGATGGATGGATGGATGGACTAAATTTGTATTTAGAAGAATATTTTTAGAAACAGCTGCACTTTTCTTTGGTGTATATGCCATAACTTGTCATATCCTCTTTGGAGGATACAGGTTTTCATTTTGAAAGTCAACACAACATAATTTGGCAGAGAGTAATAAGATAATATAATATAATTATAAATATAAATAAGATAATTTGCCAAACATTTGCATACAATCTGTATAAAAAGACCCAGAAATAGCCAGCTGTCATGTTGATGTGAGTTTTCTCAGAGAGATAATGAAAACAGACGTTACGCGCTGGTCCTGGTGCTGCCACATTGCCATATTGTGATTTATTTGACTGCTATTGTCTGGAAATGTTGGGATCCTGTCACAGGTAATAGAAGTGTGAGGTATCTGTAGAATGTTGCCTGCACCTCGCTTCGGGCCTGCTCTGTGTCAGCTTTGCTTTTCTGCACCAACGCATTACTGAAACTGTAATCTCCCCTTACTCACTGTGCCCAAACAGAAGGTCAGCCATGATGGCCAAAAAAAAATCTCTGCTTCCACTGACCTTCACTTGCTAAAAAGGCTTTGAAACAGAATATCTATCTCTGCTCTGGATCATTGATTTGTTTCAAATTCCTTCCTTGTTCCTTCCTGTGCTTGCGAGTGGGTTCTCTTGCAGCAAGTCCCAATATTTCACATTCAAAATCACGAACCTTGGCGCTGTAGGTGAACTAAGAGTGGGCAAGATGAATAGAACGGTTTAGAGGTTTACAACGGTGCTGAAACTGACACAGCAGCAGCCAAACAGTAACTTTAAAACAGCCTAGAATATGTGTTTAAATAAAAAAAAAAAGATACAGATCATGTCGTAATTGGGCTTACGTCCAAGTAGCTACTTGATACTATGCAGTTTATATTGTTACTATACACAGATCAACCGCATTAAAACCAATGGACATGTGAAGTGACTAACATTGATTATTTTATTACTTTGACCCCTGTCAGGGGGGTGGGATATATTGGGCAGCAAGTGAACAGCCAGTTTTTGAAGTAGATGTTTAAAAAGCAGGATCGTTTGAGATGACTATCTATAAAGTGGCAGGACTTGTGGGGTGTTGCCAGTCTGCAGTGAATAGTACCAAAATTGGTCCAGGGGAGGACATCCAACGAACCAGTAATAGGGTTGTTAATAAGGATCGATAATGCACACTGGGAGAGAAGACTAGCCTGTCTGTTTGTCTATGTCTATCATGTGTAAAAAGTGGTGCCTGTTTAAAAATGGTTACGGTAAACATATGGGACAACCAAATCATAATGAGGTATGAGATATGAGGTCAGTGATGGCTTCTAAAAATACTAGAAAAATGGACGTGTCTGGCGGCAGGGGCTGACCAGACAGGGTTCGCTGGTTTACGGACTCTCTATTATAAGTCTGTCTTTGTAGGACACAAGCAGATTTATGATGATGCCCATAATACATTCAGAAAAGTGAATTATGATGTGTAAAAGTGCAATTGTCTTAACCATAATGTGCTCACCCCTGACTGACGACTCTAAACACTCTACTTCGATGTAAAGCACATGCTAGAACTGGCTTGTAACCCACATCGCCCGCTCACTCACATTTAGCAAGCTACAGATCCTCCACAAGGGGGAGCCATTAGTAGTTAAACAGATTCTGATACTTCTTTATTAGTCTGTCTTTTTATGACACGTTCTTTCGTTTTGTATAAGCACTGATGATGCCCATAATACATTCAGAACAATTATGTGTAAGATTGTAAAAGTGAAGTTAATGTAACCATGAGCTCACGACTCCTAACAGCATATTTAAATATGAGGCACGGCATAGAACTGGCTTGTAACCCATATCACTCTCACTCACATTTAGCAAACTAAAGATCCTCCACAAGGGGGAGCCATTAGTATATAAATAGCTTCTGATGATTCAGAACAGTAATGCTTTGCATAAATGACAGTCCTTGTCTACTTGACAGATGAAACCTGCAAAAATAACAAATGAAAATAATGATGAAACTGATTTTTCATTGATTGATCATTTTACTGTACCTTCAGAAATGGTGCAAATTTTCATTTTTCCTTCCATGCAACGGATGCTTTATTTCAACAGGATTTAATTAGCTGGTTCTTTTTTGCGGAATTCATTAATGTGACAAAAGCTGAAAATACAAAAGGTCGTGCATTGGCTGCGAGATCAGAAAGCACTTTGCTTGTCCAGAGCATGAATGCATCCCAGTGAAGCTTATGCTCTGAAGTGTCCGGTAACAACAGATATGCATCTCTTGTGGCAGCAGAGAACTGGGATTTTAAAGATAAGGAAACAGGTTTTTTTCTGCATCAAAACTTCCACTTTGCATTTATGTAACAGAAAGTGCTCGTGTGGAACAGATGAGTGTTATTGAACAGTAAATCTACAACAACAGGCCACATTCTTTCTTCTGTTTTCTTCTTGAAATAACCCTGAGCGGAAAGTCTTGTAAACAAGTGTCACATTCATCAACATGTCATAAACTTACTTCATGCAGCTACTAATCTTCTGCAGCTTACATTCATGGTCTCTGTGCTTGTGCTGCTGATTATGCTGCTTGGCTGTATGAATGATAGAGCGCTGTATGTTATGGTGATTATTCTCACTAGCAACGCGCGATTAAGATTAATCCTCCAGCTGTTGTGACTTTTGTTGTTTTGGAGGATGATGAAATTATGATCAGGGCTGGGTATCACTGCAAAACCTACAAATTGGAAGCGGGTGTGGTTTAACCCAGAAACGAGAGCAACATGCTGGAAGTGGGTACTTTACTGCCTGCAATGGATTTCAAACTCATCAAGAAGAGCTGATGCCAACATGCATATGGAATGCAGACAGCCCATTATCAGGCTAGAGCTGTGATCACGGACTATATTATTAATAACTAAATTACTTGCTAGTTTATTTTAAGGAGTAATCAAGTATTCCTACAGATTTTACAACGGCAAACATTTACTTTTACTTCTTGTGCATGAAGTTTGTACCTATAAACATATGTCAGATCCTGCTGGTGTGGGTTTCCTCTCTTTCAGTAAACTAAAAGTGTTCATAGCTCTCCCTTGTGGAAAATGTTCTCCCAAACACGACTTCGTGACTTACCAATTGCTTTCATCAAGTATTCACTAAACCTATTTCTAGAGAATACAGGACCATCAAGTAAACTGTTAAACTGAGTAGTCATGACGGCCCTTGACCAGTCTATGTTTTGGAACAAGCAAGCCTATTGGTTCAAGAGGCTGATAATTTGGTATTGAATGACATTCAATTACCTGATACTCAGCACTATTAAAGCAAGTCAGTTGGTACCATAAAAGTATTAGATTTAGATACCCAGCCCTAACTAATACTGTAACTGCTGGCTTTGGTCATTAGCCAATAGGACTGTAACGATTTATTGATGCACCATGTATTAATCTGATTCAACTGCAGTGATTTTGGAATATGAGAATCACTTAGAATAATACTGAAATCTGTTCATTTATTATATCTCTGGCCAAAATATAATCAAAACAAAAATATTTGTTTTTAATTGTACCAATTGTCTTCATTCTAAACTGTAATAAAATAAAAGAGTATGAAATCAAGGCAACATTAAAAATGTAATGGTGCAGTGAATCACTTCCTGCAAACCTTAATTTAACTGAATTGTTCTGAGGTCAGAGATTTATACTCGGATTAGCCAAATCACCTCAGAGGAAGAAGCCCATGCAGCCACTTAGTGTGCAATGATATGCCCTATATGAAGCTGTTCAGTCTCTAGCGAGTCTCTGAATTAGCGAATGCCATTCTGTCCGCTTCCTCGTGATGTAAGTGGGTGTGATCGTCGGGACAGGGAGACGAGCGCAGCCTTCTGCCCGCACGTTTTCGCACAGCACTTCTGCATTGCAGATCACATACATGCCACAGTCATAGCTGTTCTGCTGCGACGGACACGGCTCTTCTACAAAAGGCACTTGGGCCCTTGTACCCAAAAAAGTCTCAAGCTTGGCAGTGATGCGCCGCGCGTGCAAGGAGTTGCCGCCGCTCTGAGAGTCGTAGTGGGAGAAGCGGCCTGCGTCTCGCTGGTAGAGAAGCAGGCTCCAGTGGGAGCCGCCCGCTGTCTGGTTGGAGTTGTCGTTGACGGCCAAGAAGACCCATCGCCGGGACGGCAGCTTCAGCGGCTCCAGGAACAAGGCAAGCTCCTCTTGGCAGGAGGCGCACTTGATAAACTGGGTGACCTCGGGGCTTATGAAGCAGACCTTGTCACCCAGGCTCTTGAAGCGTTCCGTGGCAAAATACTCAAAGGCAAAACCGATCACTTGGTCGTTGAGCCAGTGAGGGCCGTCCAGCAGGGACACGTCTGAGCGCCGGAGCAGGCTGTCCTGATAACTCAGCACCACTGGGTCCATTTCCAAGGCAGGCTCAGTCACAAAATCGGCAGCTTACTACAAGATGGAAGGAGAGTAGATGCAAGACACATAAATACCACTGGAAATGGAGGCGCACAGTATATGTTGATCATCACAGTACTGACCTTGTGACCCCTGTCATAGAAAGGTGCACTATGCAAGCAACCCCTAAAACCAACCACGTTTTTTCATTGTGTGTTGCTGATGTTGCTCTATGACTGTGGTGCTGGACTGAGACATTCACATAGGTCATCAGTCAAGTCGTTTGGTTAGAAATACTGGAGGCCAGTTATACTACATTGATAGCTCACTGATGTGTTCGGCACAGCTTTAGCAGTGTTTTAATCCACTGCTACACATCTTACAGTGTAAAAATATAATCCTTATGCTATTTTTCTCCATATCTGACAGAATAACATCATTAACAGTCAATATTATATCAATATGCTCACATAACGGGCTCGTCTTCAAAATAGTGACATTTGTAAAATTATTTTAAAAATTCCTAAACGTGGTTGATCAAAAACAACATTAAAGCACCAAAATATAAAGTTACAACAAACTGCAGCCACTGTAACCTCCCTGACACAGCGCGTCTGCTGCAATGCGCTGCTAGCCCGCTAGCTAAAAAGCTAACGTTTCCAAAAGCACTACATTTCGCACAGTGTTTATGACACGAAACCCCCGAGCGGTGCTGCATTTTTACCTGAGAGACGAAACATTCATTAACCTGGGGTGTCATAACGTCAACCTTTCAAAGCGCAAACGCAACGGCTGCCATAAAACACGCTAATGTTACACGAGCAAGCGCGGTGGGCAGTACTCTGTGCGCGTCCCAATACGCGTACTTGTGTCTTAACTTAGAGCGCCTAGCTAGCGGCACGGCTTTGCGCTTCTCTTACTTGCTACGCGTTCTATTTAGAAGACGACTACGCGTATCGGGACGCGACCACCTCCCGCTTCACTCCCACACCCCTCAACGTCCGCAGCGCCGATTCGCCTGTCACAAATGTGTGACCAATCGCCGTTGGTTTCTCTGCCCCGCCGCCACGAATAGCTCCACCCCATTTGTGTGGTCTCGTAGCGAGAGAGGGAGAGAGAGAGAGACTTTGAGTGAGTGAGGCTGCGTGTGCACGGTGAATTGAGAAGCAGCACTGATTAGGGGAGGGAGGGAGGAAAGAGAAAAAAGCAGGAGTTCCGTCGAGCAAAAGACAGCAGCTCGTTATGTGTGAAGTGAGGAGAAAGAGGGGATAATTTGTGACGGCGAGTGGAAATGCTCCGGTGTCATGAGGCTTTTGTCGCGGGGAAGTTCGCCGGGAGGACAGTTTGAGGGAGAGACGCTCGGCCGCCGGAGGACGCGCTGAGCTCGGCTCGGGCGCAGGCTCCAAACTATAGCGAACTGACTCTGTTTTCAGGCCGAGACGGTGAGTGCTGCTCCATTATAGCGCTTGGCGAGTTATGAAGCTGTGAACGTCGTTATTTACTGTGTAGTTGTTGTGTTTGTGTGTGTTTGCTGCTCCGCTCCTCCCCGGGTCCATTCATCCCCGCAGTGTGCGGTGCGGTGATTATATGCCACTCTGCCTCAAACACGCCGTGTTCGCCTCTGCAGACAGCCCGGCAGACCGGCGACGAGGGCGCAGGGGAGGGTGGAACTGCTGGGGCCGTGTTCTGAAACGGTGGTTTCTGTGAAATATTAGGAACACCTTAAGCAACTCAATCTCAACAACCTCACGCCTCTTGGCCGCTAAAAGCACGACTTTCTGACCGCGGTCCTGGGCGGAGACGATGATCTATTATTTAGTCAGCCCAGCTGCCCCTGGGTTTGTTGTTGTTGTTGTTGTTGTTGTTGTTGTTGTTTTCCTGGGTGCACCTCACTTTCAGGGCTGTGCTGCAAGGATGTGCACAATGTGTCCAGTCATCCAGCCTGCTGTTTACTCTGCCTGTCTGTATCTAACATCTGTCTGTATGTCTGTCCATCTATCTATATGTCTGTCCATCTTTCAATTCATCTCAGCCAATCTATCACCGTTTCTGCAGGTATGTGTGTGTGTGTGTGTGTGCTTTGTCCTGATCTGCACATTCACTTCCAAAACAAATGTGTCTGCTCAGAAATGCTCCACTTCTCTTCAGGCTTGGAGTCCGTTTATCACCGTGTTTGGTGCACATCCTCCTACTCAACAGGAGCACACGCAGCATTTCTTTCCCAGCACTGTCCCTGCCACCTCATACTGTCTGTAAGGTGTCCCAGCCCACGCTGGCTGGAGCGATACGCGTCTCCGCTCCTGTGTAGTGCAAGAACGGACTGAGATCCTGGGAGGTGTTTCACAACTTGGCATTTCTAGATCAAGTTAAAAGGGAGGCTGGTCCTGTGGGAGGCTCAGACTTGACTCTGGGTTTAAAAGAACACCCGAACATTTTGCAGCTTAATCACCATCACCCTCATGTGCGGTGGATGGATGATCAACAGAGACAATCGTTCTCCTGCACATACCATCCAACGGAAATAAGAGAGAACCTGTGTTAAACACCCTGGAGTCCTTTTTAAAGTTGTCTGGCTCACTGAGAAACACCCCGCGGTGTTGTTCTTTGCAGGCTGACTAGCGCAGGTGATTTGAGTGTGTCCAGAAGAATGTTAAGGGTCTGTCTCAGCTGTTCGGGTGGAAGGCCTGAGCTGACATCAGCCTGACAGCTGGCCCTGCCACCGTGTGACACTGCAGAAATTACAAAATACCCTCTGTGCATCGTTATGGGCTTTGTAGCCGCGTTGAACAGCCTGTATTGTGCCTCATACAAGAAGCAGTTCAGGATGAAACACTCTTTATAACTTCAGTGTGAATAGGCGGAGCCATGGTGCTGTGCGCTGCAATGGTGGACATGTGTAGATTTGTTGTTTGTTAGTGACATCACAGAAGCAGGGAATGGGCCGGTTGTGCAGTTTAGTTTGTGTACATCGACAGGTGGTGGTTTGTAAACTTCATACAATGTATACGTACAACGTTTATCACCATTATTCCAAAGACGATGAAACAAGCCCAATCAAATGGACCTTGGAAAACCACCAACATGAATATTGACCATTCTAACAACTGTTCAGTGGGGACGAACCGATAATGTCCTATATCTTTCGAAAACAGTCTGAAATCAAACCGGTAGAGTTTAACTAGAGGTTTAGAACGCAGACTGCCGAGTAGACTGTTTTTGGGAGCAAAATCACTTTGCCTGTTTGATATGACCATTAAATATTTATGCAGCCCAGAAATAAATGTTGCTGCCTCATCTGAAAGGCTGGAGAGGAAGCTTTCGGCAGAATGAGCTCCTGGAGAGCTTGGGACAGCCTGACTCTTAGAAGTACCACACACACACAGGCGTTCTGCTATAATGCTGCTGTGTTGGGTCTCGTGTCATCTCACATGTCGATGTGATTGGCCCCAGTGGTGTAATTTAGGCTCATGATCTGAGCATGTAGCCCCTGGCGATGTGCCGCTTTGTTTCTTCACTGTTTTCTGTGTTGGCTTCACAGTGCTGAAAAAATCAGGTCATTAAATTGCTCCACAGCACTAAATCCCTAATGCTAAACGTTTACGGGAAACGTATGATCACTGTCTGATTGTCTTGTATGCGTGTGAATATATATGGTGTAAATCGTGAATTTCATTACAGTTCAGTCCGATTATTTTAGCCGATGATCCGATTCGTTTTCAATACCTTAAAAACTTGCAGTGATGTGATTCGTTTGGTTGGCTGCTACATTTCCACGATCTTACATGTGCAAACGAATTATAATGTGAACATTTCATTATTAAAGGTCAAATGCAGCAGTGTCGTCGTAAACAAAAGCAGCTTCTCAGTACAGAACGCTGCTCACAGTCAAATCGAATTCATGGATCTCATCGATACATCGTGCGCTATTTTGGTTGATACATATCGATTCATTGTTACGCCGCTAATAAAGCTCGAACTATGTTCCAGTTTTATTTTTTATTCATTCTTATTTACCATGTTCTTCTGCTGAGTTTACTGGTTCTTCTTCTCCAACACATTTCCTTGTACTGTTGATCCAGTACAGTGGTTGATCCAGGGCAGTGGAGGCCTAGTGGTTAGGACACTGCCTTTGAGACCTGAAGGTCTTAGGTTCGAGTCCCGGCCCGGGCACTACTGAGGTACCCTTGAGCAAGGTACCGTCCCACATCACTGCTCCCCGGGCGC
>JBBPDA010047997.1:1690-13982 GCA_037974385.1 Arnoldichthys spilopterus
TGCGTGAGGTCTGCGTGAAGCTTGCGTGAGGGGCTTGCGTGAGGTCTGCGTGAAGCTTGCGTGAGGGGCTTGCGTGAGGTCTGCGTGAAGCTTGCGTGAGGGGCTTGCGTGAAGAATGACTGGATGAGAACAGCAGAAGCTTTAGAGACACTTTGGCGTTTCCACACTGTGTTTTCTGCAGTTCTGCTGTTTCACTTTCCTTCCTCTTCACGCTGTAGTAAACGTCCCGATGAAGAACAGTCAGTGTGACGCTGTTATGGCTGCAGGTGTCTGTCTGCAGACAGGGGGCGCCATTATTCTGGATGGGATTAACGGACGCGTTGACTTTACCGGACGTTTCACACACTGATGAGTGAAGTGTCGCCGTCGTTACACAGTGACGTTGTTCCGCCTGTGTTCCTCTCATGTCTCCGCCCTCTGCACTGGAACAGACCTGTGAGGTTTGGGTTCCGTTAGCGATGCTCCTCTGTGTTTTGACGATAATTGGAATTAGTGTCTGATGCCAAAGGTCTAATGTTTTTGTTTGTTGAGCAGAGGAGGAAACACAGCGGAGCGAGGGAAACACTCGTCTTCCGGAAGGTATTTTAACAGCGTTCTCAATTATTCATAACGAGTTCTTTCTTCTGATGTAGCATTAATCTGCTCATTATTTCAACAGCACTGTTTACGGCATTTGGAGGCAATTTCACAGATTCAACGTTTCTCTTTTATTGCACTTTATCTGCTAATAAAAATGCATCAAACGTATTTATGCCAATTCCCAACACACACACACACACACACACACACACATACACACACACACACACACTCACACAACACACACACACATACACACACACACACCACACACACACACACTCACACACACACACACACTCACACAACACACACACACACACACACACAAACACACACACACACACAAACACACACACACACATATGTACACTCATAAACATGCTCTTCTATTGATGTCTAGCAGAGAAGTGATGCTTTGTGTTGGGCTAAAAGTGTGGCCTTGGTAAAACATTGGTTACTCACTCTGTATTTGTTGACTGTAGGGGTCAGGAATCTTAAACACAGGGTCAAGTGCTCTAAAAATGACCTGTATGCACACACACACACAGAGTGTGAGAGTGAGAGAGACACACAGATAGAAAGTGGGGATAAAGCCTAGAATAGTATTAAAAAGAGTGACAAATGTTTATAATGTTATGTGTGTTTCTCATGGGAGTCACTTTGGTTCATAAAACATTAAAAATAAATATTTGCATTAATGATGAAATATGAAATGACTAATGTTATTCCCAATAATCAAAATGAATAAATAATTCTTTAGAAATACTTATTCAGAAAGTTTGCAGATGTCCTCACTACTGTGTATTCTGTAAGTTAACCCAACATTACACATGTGTTCTTAAAGTCGTTCATAAATATGATCATACGGTACACTATATGTGTTTTGACACATAAAGTGCAACATCAAGTGGCCCAAGCTGATGGTCTCCATAGAAAACTGCTGAAACTTACAGCCTTACACTTTGTCAAATTACATGTTTGTTGAGTTTCTTAGTGTTATTATTATTAATAATAATCATAACTTTTATTATTATTATTTTATAAATACAGATAACAAACCTTTTGCACATTTTATTGCACAACTGATGTTTATCATTTGTTTGATCTTAAAAAAGTCAGTAAATATGTTGAAGTTTTCCATAAATAATGTGTTGGCCCAGAGACGACTAAAATATAAATACAGGGCATAGCATGTTACCTCAGATATTGTCTGGGTCTGGGCTCTTACTTTTATGATAATAATTTACAATATACTATTGCTGATTTGACTAGTTTATTTCATAAATATCTGACACTAAAACAATTGATTGAAGTGATTAATAGGCATCATTAGGTGAATAATATTAGCTGAATTAGGTAACATTGTATTTCAACAGGTTCTAGGTAGTGTAAGAGCGTTTGGAGATTGGAGATTGGAGGTTTAACCCATTACTAATCAGAGTGCAAGTTTTCAGTAAGTCAGTTTGCACCACATACAATGTCTAAACCTCATATTTGCTTTGTAATTTATAATAATTTTATCTTTGTAGTATGTTATGTAAGTTAGTATTGTATCTCAAATGGTAGTTACAGAAGTGTGTGTGTGTGTGTGTGTGTGTTGCACACACCTCTCCCTCTGTTGAAGGCTCCAAGTCAGAGTAGCGTGAATCACATATGACATCATCAACACTGATGACTGGACCCTGTGAGATGTGTGGGAAGAAGGCGGAGCAATCAGATGCAAAATAACGATACACCTTCCAGCTCTGTCCAAAATCTGCTGATCGCTCAATCACCATGGCTGCAGGACGAAATGTCTGTAAGCAAAACACATCAAATTAGCTTTTAATTTTCAGGTTCACAAGACTACAATTAAACGTCCACTGAGATGCATGAAAATAAATTTTTCAAGGTGGGAGCAATATTGTGAAGTGAAAGTACCATAATGAAAGTGAGCAGTGTAGCGGGACGGTTCCTCAGTGGTGCCCGGGCCAGGACTAGAACCTGTGACCTTTAGGTACCAAAGACAATGTCCTAACCATTAGGCCACCACTGCCCATATTGGGCTGAAAATTTTCCACAAATTGCTTTTGTGTGCATCGTTGGAAAATAGGAAACCCACACCAGTAGGATGGTACACATCTGCACAGGAGAATGGTGGCCTAGTGGTTAGAACCTTGCCCTTGTGAACTGAAAGTCGCAGGTTCAAGTCAACTGCCTGGGACAACTGAGATTCCCTTGAGCAAGGTACTGTCCTGCTAAACTGCTCCCTGGGTGCTGTTGATGGCTGCCCGCTGCTGCACATGTAATGGATTAAATGCAGGGGTTGTATTTTAATGTGATGCTTAAGTGTGTTCACAGTGACAAATAGTCACTTATGTTTGTAGGTACAAATGTCATGTATATAAAAAACAACTGAATGTTTGCTGACCTAAATGTATTTAAAAAATGTACACACTTCATTTGATTACTGGATTACTAAAATGTTTGACAGGCGAAATATGAACAACATCATGTTTCCAGGTACAATTTGTTACAAAGTGTAAACAGAGCCATAGAGTGCCAGTAACACACTACTGTACTGTGGTGCATTATGCTCAACTTCAAAAATCTCATGAATGTTAAACAGTGATAATTTATACATGTATAACTGTTGATGACATATTTCTGCAATTTCATCCATTCTTAGACGTGTTTGATTAGATATCTTGCCACCTCACACACATATACTTTTTAAGCAAAAATGATCCGGTTGCTAAGGTAGCAGTGTAAACATTTACAGACTTATACAGTAAGTACACTCTACAGCTATATTTTTCAAAAACAAAAAAACAGAGTTTCAGAGTGTGTGTTACCTTAAAGGTCATGATGATATGTGTGAAGTGGAATTCAGCCTCCAAGTCCAGTTGAATGGTCACATTCTCCACCCCTGACAGAGACAGAAGCAAAGACTTGAGTGTCTAAACTCTTACTGCGGATGGATTAGATTATGTGATTTAAGTGATTGCTGAAAAAATCTGGCCTTCTCACTGCTAACAGCTATATTTCTGCTGCATGTTTCTGTTGTTACTGAATATGCCCTGTGATGTAACACTGAAGTGAAAATTAAGTTAAAGTACACAGATACTTCATCATGTAACAATAGTCCAGTCAATCTCTGGCGAATCACTATTCCCAATGCCTTATTGTAATATAAATACTGTTCCAGTAAAGCTTAAGTCACAGATTTTCTGCTTTTCCACGCAGTTATACACCACAGCTGAGTGTAGAAGACTTCTCAGCTGTGTCCACACCTACTGAAAGATTCAGTGGAGTGGATTTAAACAGTGCTTTTGCCAAAAGATACATTGCATCAATTCGCTCTGGAAGCAAAATGGAAAATTCCAAACACAGCACTAATTCATAATTAGTGACGGAGCACCACACCCATGGACCCAGTCCATCAGCACACTCGCTGTGGAAACTTGGTCGCTAGAGAAACATGGAGAAAACAATTTCCCACGCCCAGCTCCAGTGGTCATCCTTTCTCATACTCTCTCTCCCACCACTTCCTCCCTTCTTTTTCTTGGCTAAAATGTCTCTCTCTTCCCCTGGCCAGGGTCACACTGCAGGGGGACACTGTGCATTTCCACAGGAAGTGTGTTCTGATCAAATGGCCAAAGTGCTGATGTGCAATGTTTATTGTATATCTAGGGTTTTACTAGTATGATTTTATAATGCAAAATAATTTTGCTTTTGTAGAGGTGGTTTAGCAAAAACTAACTAAAATCTAATTTACATAATCCCAATCTAACTCCATATATAGTCAGTCAATCAGTATGTGGGTATAGGTATATTTTGTGTCACTGCTACTAATTAGCACTGTGCAGACTTTGGCTGAGCATCAATTGCTCAGAATATCAAATAGACTTGCTTATGTGGTTTTTGATACTGTAAGACATATTGTTACATGTACACATGGACAACGGCTTTAGTATGGCTGCTACTACTGTCCTTAGCTACGCAACATACTTTTGTTAAATATTTTACAGCCTTGTAATCATCATTATTCAATTTTTGTCATGTTGAGGCTTAGGTGTGAAGATTTAACTAGCATGTAGTTCATACAATGCTTACACTACATAACACGAGTTCTATTTTATTTTTGTTCCTGGGTACAAAATGTGTTTTCCCAATCCCTTATGCCTTAAATCAATAGAATATAGCTGTTGTTCCACAAAAACTTTGCTTTTGTGTTCAGGACAATGACATTTTGAAATGTATGTTTTCAAGAACATTTTCCATGCACTTTAAATGCTAAGTAGACTTTCAGAATATTTTAAAACTATGAGAACTGTCCAGAAGTTTCTAGAATTGTCCAGAATTTTCTAGAACTTTCTGGGACTGTCTGTAAAACATAAAAATTCGCCTGTTTGCCACTAGAAATATAAAACTTTTGTGGGTTGTGGTCATAAAAGCAAAGTTTGCAATGAATAGAGCTGTTGTTACATAGAATTTTGACATTAGCAGTTGAAATATTACACTTAGATGCCAGGAACAAAAATTGTGTAACATTGTGCTATTAGTGGGATATAAGCAACCTCCGGACACCATTCTTAGCTGATCAACTGGGGTAATGTGAAAATTGTGGGGAAAAAATACTCTCACCATTCTGGGACTGCCACCATGTTTTTAGCCTGTTGGGAGTGAAGCTGGTGACCATGTTGTCGATGGTGTGGCTGTTGGGGTTTGTGTATTCATTGTAAATCTCCTGTGAGTCGCACTCGAAACATTTTCCAGCCTGAGGACAGATAGGAGCATTTTTGGATCAGTAGAGAGTCTGTAGAGCAGATGTGCTGGCCTTGCACCTGTTATGTTCTCTTTCTCTCTCACCACTTACATACACATGCAAAAGTTTGGGAACATCCAAATTTCCTGAATTTATTTTATTTAGTTATTTGCAACAGCTTAACATATTAAGTAAAACCTGCAAAACCTGCAAAATTTCAAGAACAACTCAACTCATTTCAGTAAGTGCTTTTAACAACAAGTCTAGGGGAAAAGTTCAAACATTATTCAACAAAGACTGCCCTTCATATCATGGAAGACACTCTGATGAGCATTGAGCTTGCAGCTAAATATATCTGATCAATCCAAAACAACTGGAAATTATTTTTTCTTACTCAGTTCAAAATTGATATCAAAATCAAACGTTAATTAGATCACTTTTAAGAAGAAACGAAAGGTGTCTCTAGTTACACTTTTCTCTCTAATTACGCTTCCCTTTAAGTGTAATTATACCACAACAGCATTTCATAGCACATACACTAAAGCAGTGGCATTCGGATGGCAGCTTTTATGCGCATTTATCAGAAATACATGAAAGCATATTCATATTTTGTGTGGCCACTGCATTCCAGCTAAGATCAGAGCACTCTCTGATCACAAGCCAATCACACACTGACATTTACAGCTTGAACTTCTCACCCAACTGTTCACCCGCTTCTTAGCACACACATGCACAGCACTGAACATTCTGAGCCGTGTGGGCCACACAGGCGTGCTAAAGAAGTCACGCAGGGGCCTGAGGGGGCTGTGAATATTCTGACAGAAAGATCATCCTCAGAAAGCCTCCCATCTTACACTCTACAAAGGGAGCGATTGTTGGTGAGAGAGTGGATTCTACAGAAGACAGAAACTCAGAGGTCTGTGCACACATGCGCACACACAATGATGCTTTCTGTTTCCATATGCAGTAGATCAGAGAAGGGAAATCAAAGGGAGATCAGTGAAGTGAAGCATATCATAATAGTGGATGGAAGATGTGATTTCCACTGGCTTCTGTAAGCAACCTTCAATGTCAGTCCCCAGAGAAATCAAATAAACAGCTGGAAGTCTTTCAAGAATGCAGGAACTACCATCTCAGTCAGGACCAGCATTTCCATCATAAAAAGAGCAAAACAAATGTAATAGGAAACAGATTCTGAGTCGCCACTTTATTACATACGTCTGCCCTATATCTACACTCATTGGCCAGTTTATCAGAAACACCTACTACAGCCGTGCACATTGTAGATTTATAGTTGGGTATCATTAACATACCCCCCCTCTAGCCTGCCCATCAATGGAAGGGGACCCCCTATATAGCCCTAGTGACTGCATGTTATTAGGTTGGTAGACCATTCTTAGCAGTGACAGTGAAATTAGTTTATAAGGAGCTGGTGTGAATGTACTTGTATCAGCTACAGACAGAACTGTACATATATAAGTGTGCCTTTAAAGTGTGTTTCTTCAAATAAATAAATAAATAAAGGTCCACAGGTGTGCAATAAGTGTGTGTTGGTGAACCAAGTGTATGTGAAAAGTTCTTTACCTGCAAGTTGCTGACAGTGCAGTAGGTCTCAGGTCCATTCAGGCCACAGGTGGAAGAAGCTGTGAGCCGATGAGCTCTGCCAATCAGCAGATCTCCGGTGGCTGGGTAGCAGCTCCCTTCA
This sequence comes from Arnoldichthys spilopterus, assembly GCA_037974385.1. Classification (NCBI taxonomy): domain Eukaryota; kingdom Metazoa; phylum Chordata; class Actinopteri; order Characiformes; family Lepidarchidae; genus Arnoldichthys; species Arnoldichthys spilopterus. The sequence continues at coordinate 8,725 of JBBPDA010047997.1, forward strand.
GCACATTTGTCACTGTGGTCAGGAAAATACTGCCCCAGGACACTAAAAAGCAAAGCTACAAAAGAGGAAGGGCACACATGTTGTAGGTAGAGAAATGTGAAGAACAAGGACAGGTCTGTGATATGTACACATATGGAACACATAATCTATCTATCCATCCAGTTTCTAAACCGCTTTTTCCATTGGCGAGGAAGCTGGAGCCAGTCCCAGCTGACTATGGGCCCAAAGCAAGGTTCGCCCAGGACAGGAGGCCAACTCATCACAGGGCAACACATAGACAGACAACAAATCACACACACATACACCTATGGGCAATTTAGAAAATTCATTCAACCTATTGCAGCCTTTGGACAGTGGGAAGAAACCGGAGCACTCGGAGAAAACCCATGCTAACACAGGGAGAGCTTGTAGAATCGATATACATATACGCAAATTGGCTGATTGGTGATACATACACATAAAAAAATATATAAAAACATCAAATCAGCCATTACATTAAAACCACTTGTCTATTACTGAGTATGCTTTTTTCAACCAAAGTAGCCCTTCCGTGGGATATCGGCCCAGAGAGGCCAGCCTTCACTCCTTACATGCATCAGTGAGCCACGGGTGTCCATGACCCTGTCACAGTTTCACCACTTGTCTTTCCTCGGATCACTTTTGGCAGGTACTATCTACTGCCCCAGTATTTTTTAGTATTTTTCTTTTTTTCACAATACCAGTTTCTTTTTACACTGTGTTACGCAACCAGTGGACGAATGGAATCAAGTCTCCTGAAAAGTGTTTGTTTTGGAGATATGAGATTTAATTACTGACAGCATAGATATGCAAGTTATTCAATAATAACATATTCCATGTTTTATATGGAAATATCTGTAATAAAAATATTTTAACACTAACATTAACCACAATAACCAAAACAAATCGTTTTTGTGTTTTACTAATGAAACATGAAGCTGTGTTGACCTACAAAATTTAACAAAATCACACTCACACCAGAAATCAGGTCTTCTCAGGCTTTCAGGTTTATTTACAGCCACATTGTTGCAAAAGTTACATCATGTTGTGAAATGCGCACAAGGAGTTGCACTCTGTGCATGTTTGGATTTCCACAAGAACTTTGGGTGCCAGGCTGAAAACCTGCTTTCAATTTCTGAAATGAGCATCACATGGGCCTGATGCATTTAGAGGTGGGTAGAGCAGCCTAAAGCCATTTTCCAGTAAAGGGATTTTTACTTCAATGAAACAATGACTCTAGAAGAAATAAAACTAGCTACCAGAAAACAACCCAAGTATTCAGTCAAAAATGCCCACTAACACAACTGCAGTGGAGTAATTTAACCTAAGTGTGTTTAGTGTTTTTCTTCTTTTTTTCAGGATCCTTTTGGTCAAAATTAAAAACCTAAAGCAACGTGAGAGGTGTGAAGAACAGTCCAGCAGCTAAACTGACTGAACAGAATAAAACTAAACCTTAGAACATGGGAAGAACTGAAGTGGAATTAAAGCTGAACTCCTTTAACAATCCATGTACTTAAGTAAAAATAAAAGTATCATCATTCTGAAGTACAAATCCATTGAAACTGTACTTAAATGCATGAAACTGACTAAATGGCCCTCTACCATCTGTGTGCACTGCTTTTTTAAATCAGGCATGCATAACTAATAGGAAACATTACATTCACACCCTTCCCATGTGGTGGGTTACAGATGTGAAGACAGCAACACGTCCCACTGCTCAGCATGTGAAACTTCATATAATCTGTATTTACAGAGAATCTAAAAGGTTATAGTACTTTTTTAACCAGGCAGTGTTTAATTTAAGAAAGAAAGAAGATGAAACTTACTCAGAGTGGTTGCAGTCTGTAACATCCACATTGCTGCTGTTTTCAAATCTCTATCTCTGTATCATTATTCAGTCTGCATGAATTAAACAATTAGGCAAAGCACGCAGTTCCAGATGTCTTGTTGCTCTGGCACCCAATGTAGAGGAGTTTCAGGCAAGATAGCACTCCATCTGTAGAGCCTTTACAGAGCTCCTGCCCTGCTTTCTCATAAACCAGCATTATTCCTTTCATTGTGGGTGGGGCTTGTTTAGTGCCAGAACTCTATCAGCCCTGTGTGCTGCGAGATCTCTAAAACTGCAGGAGCTGAGGGTCGTTCTGTTTACAGTGTCTGATCTCACACAAATAATCAGAATCCATGGTAGAGCAGTCAATTTTATGTGCGTTAGAGTAAAGTCATAAAAACACCTGAATCCACTGGCCGTGATCCATTTCCAGTGACATACAGTAGGGATGGGCAGTATGACCTAAAATAATCACTGTACTTTTCACTCTTTGGATGGTGACAGAATAATATTACTGTATTAGTTTTTTTTTTTCAAATTTTGGGAGGAGTAACATGTTCTGTACATTTATGTAATAAACTATTTTGATAATGTATTAAGTACATTGAACATATCATTGTCAATTGAGAGAGAATATTTATTTGGCAAAAAGACAGAAAATATTGATATAAACTTTTTTATGCTATAAAAACAAATTAAAATGACCAATTTTGCTGTACCAGAAGAAAAAAACTTGTGGTCACATGGTAGATGTGAGTCATATTAAATCAGGGAAATCAAAAACACAGATGAAAGCATGAAAGCACAGAGTTGCTAAACCCTATGGTGGAATATTTAAATGATGTGTTACCCAGAGTAACATCAGTGAATAAGGAGGGGGAGGTAACAGTGCATCAGCTGTTGCTGGAGATTTTGAAAAAACAACGCAAGAACCGTGTAAGTATAGTTCTAATATTTTCACAAAAGAACTAGAACCCAAAACTTGCAATTAAAGTTCTCTCACAAAAACAACAGCCTGTCAACTGCCACTGTGGGCGGTGGTGGCCTAGTGGACAGGACCTTGCCCTTGTAAACAGAAGGTCGCAGGTTCAAGTTCTGACCTGGCTACCACTGAGGTACCTTTGAGCAAGGTACCATCCCACTACACTGCTCCAATGGGCACTTCTCATAGATGCCCACTGCTCCACTTGTGATGGATTAAATGCAGACATGTTGTTGTTGTGCACTTGTGTGTGTGATTGTGTTCACAATGACAAATAAGTCACTTTAATGTCACTTTTACTTGGTTCTACTAGTTTCACAAAGAGACATTTAAGCCCCTTGCCACTGTCAGCTGTCACCATCAGCAGACAGTTTTCTAGCTCCACGTCAGTGCTGCTGTGTGGTACACTGCTGAACTATGAAGAAACTGGACAGTGTGATCACAACATGGGGACAAAGCGAGCACAATACTGGCGATATAGAAATAAACTTGACTTTTGTGCCTTGTACTGGCGAGAAGTCTGATTTTTCTACTTGTGATGGTCAAACGAAAGAAGCAGACTAGGTTTCCAGTTTTTAAGTGGCAAAGAAAAATGTTTATTCCCAAAACCCCTTAAGCAACCAAATCCACCAGAAAGAAAAATATTTACAAAAAAGAAAAAAAAAGGTTTTTACAAATAAGTACAAATAAACATCAGGCTGCTCCAGGAAAGCTTATATAGAGGAAAACAGGAAGTGCTATGACATCACTTCCATTTTTTTGGAGGGAAAATTCTTTATATAAGCACACCTCCCAAACAATTCTGTTTGCTACCGTATACCAACATTCCCAGGCCTCCATCATCAGGAACAACCACAGGTAAGTATAATTCTTACATTTCCATAATCGATCAAATTAAAGTTATAGTGAAGGAGCAACTCCGTCACACTACTGTCAACATGAGTGGATGATTCAGTCATTCGGCACAAGAATTCTGAGAAAACTGTGGACTTTCATGTGCTTCATGCTATTTTTGTACAACCACTTGGAAAGTACAAAGCTTCAGGATCGTAAACTTGTGAGTTCCCGTCTGTCATGAAGGCAGCATGATTTCCACTATGAGTGCCTATGAGATTGCCATCATTACTAAGCTAGGAGTACTGTATATTTACATGTTTTGGTGCCATTCTTTCAACTGTAAAGTTTTCCAGTGACTTGGTAAATATTTGAGTTTGTCTGGCTCCTTATAGTATTATTGTTTACAGACTGTTATGGTTAAATTGCAGTAGTGAATTTATGGGGACAATGATTATCCAATGATGTACTCTCCAAGCATTTAACCATTTCACTTCTTCAGCTCATTCTTCTTATTCCCCTTTCTTTCTTCTCACCTCACTCAGCATTTTTTCTCTGCTTTCTTTCAGTGAGCTTCCTTCTCAATCTTAATTTAGTTTTTTTTTAGTATACCTTCCTCTCTATTGCTGTCCTTTCCTCATTGTCTATTCTTTCCATTTCTTTCTCATACTCTAGATTTGCCTTTCATCCTGTCTCCCTCTGCAGGCCCGTATCACAGCATTCTTTTCGCTCCTCAAAGTCTTTTTTTATCCTTCAATTTTAATCTTCTCACTCCTGGTTTCTATCAATGCCTTCTCTATCATTCATGTCCTTCTTCCTCTCTCACTCCAGCGCTTACTTCTGCACCTCACTGACCAGCTAAAGCTCCATTTAGACTTACTTTCTGCATTTTTCATGGTTGTCTCCTCCTCTCTTCATCAGGATCACTGTCAGTCTCTCTTATTTTAGTTCTACAGCAAAGTATTACATAAGATTAGACAGTCTGAATGTGTGGCACTATTACACCTTAGACATTATTGCTTTAACATAATTACTGAAATCAACAATTTAACTGCATTTTAATTTGTATTTAATTAATTCAATTGTACGTCTAAAATATCTTAAATATCCCTTAAATATTTAGGAGCTTCCAGCTGGAAATACACACAGCTCAAGCTCAAACATTACTCACTGCTGCCCTCTAAAGGTGTTAAAGCACTAGCCACAGATTAAACTTTTTTTTTTTTTAGATTAGATTCAGCTTTATTGTCATTGGACAACCACAAATACATAAAGAATGAAATGCAGTAAATCTTACCAGAAGTGCAAAATAGTGCAGGACATGCCAAAGAAATAAAATATTATTGCATGTTTTGAAAGTCTATATTTTTTGTAAAGTTTACATTTTTATCTTGTGATTTTAAATTGTCAATTGCTTTAGCACTCTTTTGCTGCTTTTACCATTTGTACTGCTGTAGCAATGCAAATTTCCCACTTGTGGGACTAATAAAGATTTCTTATCTTAAGTATGTATGTATGTATGTATGCGTGTGTGTATGTATGTATGTATGTATGTATGTATGTATGTATGTATGTATGTATGTATGTATGTGTATA
>JBBPDA010048008.1:6466-23477 GCA_037974385.1 Arnoldichthys spilopterus
GTGAAACAATCTTATTATTGATTTGATATAAAAAAAAATCCTAAGGAGTTAATTATCAAATGGTCTGGTTTTAACTTAGTATATTGAATTGAGTGTCATAATTTTAATGTTAGACACTTTTTGATATTAATATTTTTGCTGTTATCTAGTTAAGTTGCTATGGAATTAAATAAAAACCTAGTGTGCTTTTTTTTTTTAATCATCTTTACCCTTTAATTTTCTGGTCAACTATTGGTCGAGCACATTTTGAGTCCCTATATCTTAGTGAAAAATGCACTGAACTTATCCTGATTGATTCATCTCTACCACTTTAGGCCTCCCATGCTCAAACGTTCCACTGGGTGTCACTGTGCCTGTTCATTTACCAGATCTTTTCAGTGAGCTTCATCGCAGGAGCTTAGCTGCGACTGAAAGCACGCTACAAAGGTAGACTCTTTTCGGGGGAAATTTAAAAGGTGTGCATATTTTTTTGACGTGATAGTGTTATTCTTTACTGAACATAATTAGTAACATGATATACAAATACATAGTGTAATAAGGGTATGATAATCGATAGAGAAGTGATGACACAAAAATACTAAATAATACGCTGAGTTAATGTGGTTTAACATATAATAACACCAATTAATCATAAGTAGGGGAAATTAAATTAAAATCATTGTAAGCAATTTAAAGAAAAAGGTAAATAAGGATGAATTAATCTTAGTTTTGCTTACTCTGTTGGTGCATTTGTGTCCAATATTGAGATTAAATGACGTTATGAAAGATTTCCATCTCTCAGTGAATACTGTCATGTTTTTCTTCTGTAGTGCGATGTGTTTTTCTATTGAAATGTGTTGAATAAGCAGGTTTGTCCATTGATTGATATGTAATGATTGTTTGGTTTTACAGTTGAGCAGAATAGTTTTCTTGGTGATAGAGAAATTAATAAAGGATTTTTATATTTGTAAGGCAGGCAAATCTTTTTTGTATCTCATAAAGATGCAGACAATGGGATCCTGCAGCCCAAGATTGACGTTAACTTTTGTGTTACTGTTGCCCAAAATGTGTGAACTGGTTGGCAGGGCCACATGGCATATAAGTAGGCATCAGTGCTGTTACGGGGCACTGGGAGCGTTTGTCAATGACGGCGAATCCCATTTTAAAGATTTTATGCTTTTATGAGTTGTATGACTCCTGTGAATGACTTCATACTGAATCAGTTGAAAGTTTGTGTTGTTAGTTGTTATATTTTTACCAAATTAGTTTAATGCCGTTTATTTTTTATGTGTGTGTTTTTTCTCTCCGTAGCAGTGGTGGCCTAATGGTTAGGACATTGCCCTTGGGACCTAAAGGTCGCAGGTTCAAGTCCCGGCCCGGGCTTCTACACTTCTCCACGTCTTGGAAGTTGCTTTGGATGAAAGCGTCGGCCAAATAATTAAATGTAAAATTTAAATGTCAGTTTATTTTTCTTCTACATTGTCTAAACTGCAGCAGAATGTTGACTCTAAGCATTCAGTTGCCTGGTCGAGTTTGGATGGAGCTATGTATATGAAGCTATGTGAAAATGCACAAATAATGGTGGGCAGGCAATTTTGTGGGGTGTAGTGAAGACCAGCAGGGTTAAAGATCTGATGCTGTTCTGGTGCACTTCACCAAAACAGTGCTTGTAAAGGGAACACACCACTGGCAGGAAAAAAATGATAAATGCTGCCCTCAATGGGAGCACATCCTCTGACGTGTGCTAGTGCATTAGTATTAATGTTCAGGCCAAATCAACCCCAGGCTATATTTTTGAAGGATGAATCATTTTGACTCGGTCTTTACTGCAATTCCTCCGCTATCTTTGACATGTTTGACACATTTTGACACAATTTGATCTATTTTGACACCTTCTGCTTTTGTTCTCTGTGGTAGTGTGTTGTTAGTTTCATTATAAACATTTGCCATTACATTGTGCCATTACCAACATGAGATATATTTTAAATGTAAGGATTTGAATGTATAAAAGTTATTTTACAAGTGAATGGAGATGAACTACACACTAGAATCGCAATAATCATAAAAGTCAATGTGTTTTATCATTTGTTTATATCTGTGGTTATGTTTAGTTTTCCATGACATAGAGAACACCATTAATTTCCTTTTTCTTATCCGTGTTTACAATCATCCACAAAGCTTGATGAAATTGAATTTAAATGTCTAATAATGTGTAGAAATTGCAAAAGGAAAATGTATAAAATAAGTGATAAGCAATTTTATGTAGTAGAAAGTAGAATGAAGTAGTATTAGTATGGAGTAGGGATAAGTCTAAATATTTGACTTTTGTCTAAATTCAGACACTTTTTGTTTGTGACCACTGTTCTCAGACCAACATTGCCAATATAATTTTCGGGTTAACGTCCTCTTACAGCCAATGTGCATGTGTTTCCCCCTGAGTGCCAGGGTCATACAGTCAATATGTAGTCTTTTCCCTTGGGTGTGTTTTGACCCAACTATACCAGAGATGTTTTGTCACTGTTTGGAAGTGTTACCCTAACATAGCAGACAAAACCAGACACTGTTTACAGTGAAATTAGATTAGAAAAGATTAGATTGTTGTGAAAAATCACTTTTAGCTTTTATTAGTAAAGGATGCTTGCTTGTTTGTAAGGTTGGACAACAAATCTGTTCGGAGCAGGGGTGTTTCAATAAACCCATATTGATGATGATAACCGTGATATTTAAAAATGGAAATCATTGATATTTTGTTATTTTCATACAATAATACTGTTGATATTCCTCTGCAATGACTATGAGCATCACACTTCAACAGTAGATGGTGGTATTGCTCTGTAATGCTGGCACAACCCCCCACCCCCCCCCGTCCCCCCACCCCCAAAACACAATTATTTTTTTCTCCCATAAGTTCCAAAACAATTTGAGAATCCGTAGAATTTAAGAATTTGAAATGGCAGAAACGTTCATTAACACTACTGCTCTGGCCTAACAGTTGCTCGTTTGTTGGTATTGTTTTGATGCGTGCCATGTGTGCCCAGCGGAGAAACCGCATGCCTGTCTATTTTTTGTTGCATGTGTAATAACAAAAGCGTGTAAAGATAAATAGCAGGTTTTGTGGTTTCTTGACTCTCCATTCACTTGGTTACTTCATGAGTTTGTACATGTTAAAACATTCATTTTTTTTAACATTCCAAATCAAACACACAGGGGTGGCTATAGGCTGCCGAGGGGAGTATTCAGTGGCGCACACACAAGCATCACAGTAAACTCGTAATGAATGCCAATGAATTCCTTTTTCAATGATAATCATGATGAAGAAAATCCGATTTCGTGTCAGCCCTGGTTCAGAAATATTTTTACTTAACTATACAGAGGAAGCACACAGATGCCCTGAAAGTCTCGCTCTTTTACAGAGTCTTTGTTTGCTTAGACTACGTTTACTTCCATTAAAGGTTATTGTCTGATGTTTTCAGTGTGAGGTTGAGCTAATTAACCAAGACATTTGCTTGACCTTTTTTTTTTTTTATCAGTGGCACCAGTAATTATGGAACTGGCTGTATTTCCTATTTCTGTGTCTCTGCTGTGTGTCCTCTGCAAAAGAAAAAAAAAATCTGCTACTTTTTTTTTTTAAAGAGTTAGTCATGGAGTGTGGACAACCCAGTGAGTATAAGTGTGGAAAAGTGAGCATTTGTGTAACGTGCACATGTCACTTAGTGTGTATGATCCCAGCAGCAGAAATATAAGGACATTTTGCATTATTATCTTTTTACGATCAGCTTTCTTCTCATACAATATGTTATAATTAAGATAATCTGCATAAATATATTCTGGCTAAGAATCTCTTGGCACCCTCACGATTCGATTGCGATACACATTTTTGTTGAGTTTTCAAAGTAGTTTTGTTTGACATTTATTTTCTTGTCCAAGTCTTTTGCCCCTTAAACTTTACAGAAGCCAAAATGCTTCCATATGCTAGATTGTAATGTGGAGGGTGCTTTTTCCTGCTCTGTCATCTTGTGTCTCAGTTGTGTGCACACCATAGACTGTCCGAGCACTGCACCGACGCTCTCCCGAGGACAGGACCTTGCTCAAGAGTACCTTTGTGGTACCCAAGTAAGGACTTGCAACCTTATGTTTAAAAGGGCAAGGTCCTAGGCCATCACTAGCCCCCCACTGCCCTTTTTTACACACATAATGGATCAGTCCTTGCATCTATGTTTTGGCCACATCACGTATTTTACAAAAATCTTATATATGCATACAAACAGATAGTATATACAATAAAGCTACTCTAAAAACTGTCCAGATATGTGAGAAATAATGTTTCCAACTGCAAAAATTATGTACACTCTCATTACTTCATGTACACTTTCACTTGCTATTACCTATTCAAATAAACATATGTAGCTGTGCTTGAAAATGTACAAAATTCATGTGAACTTCTAAACATCTGAACACTTCTGAACATCCAAATCTGTGATGCCCGATGTATCATATTTGCTACGTCCATTTCATCAGCGTGATCAGTACTTCACTGTAATACCTGTTGTATGCAGTTTCACATGTCCTCTGCTCTCCTGTGGATTACCCATGCACTGCAGGCAGTAGTGAGCCTTTGAATGTTAAATCCAAAATGGCTTCCTTAATGTGGCGACTTGCACGTTTTTGGCAGGGAGACCTGTCAATTTTGAAATGTTTACGGTAAGAATAACATTTATATTGTTACTATTTAATATACGCTCTAGCTGTCAATTAAAATGTTTACTGTGTTGAAGCAATTCATAATTACTTAATTGAACTTATTTTGTGACTTTTATGCTAATATTGTGTTGAAAATGTGTGTATTGAATATGATACAGCAGGTATATAAGATAAATTATCTGTAAATACCTCAAATTGTCTTTGTATTGCAATTAATGATGCAAACTGCATTGTGCCTTTTGCAAAGCCAAATACACTTGTGATTATGAAAATAAATATTGAAAAGTCATCTTAATATGTATTTAGAGTGGAAGCTTTAATTTTTATATAATTTTGTGTGCAAACCTCAATTTCTTGTTTTTTTTGTGTCATTTCAGTTCTGTGTTGAAGATGTCATCTATATGATTATGGATGGCAATTCAAGTGAAATTGAGCAGTTTGGTCAAGATGTGGATGATGTAGACGATGATGAATGGACTACAAATGCAACACTTGCTGGTGGAATCTCTGATAGTAGTGATAAGGAAGACTTTCATGATGAAAATGTCAATCAAACTTGTGCAGAAGTAGAGGGCCCAGCTCCGCAAATTGAAAGCGTAGACCCAATGAGTGTCGAGACAAGTACAGAAGCAGAAGACCCAACAACAACACAAGATACAGCAACAAAGCAGGAAGAATACTTGTGGCAAAAAGTACTATTTGAACCTCCGGCCACTGAATTTGATGAATCTCTTGAGGAAGCCTCAAAAGACCGGTGTAACTGGACTCCATACATGTATTTCAAACAATTTGTGACTGATGAAATGCTGCAGGAAATTGCAGAACAAACAAACGTGTACAGTGTGCAAAAACAGGGTACGTCCGTAACTACCACTGCCAATGAAATTGAGCAGGTTTTGGGTATGTACATGCACATGGGGTTAGTACAGATGCCGAATATGCAAGCCTATTGGGAGATGGAGACAAAGCACCCTCCAGTTTGTGATTTGATGTCTCAAGATCGATTTTTGAAATTGCTGACACTGATTCACTTTAAGGACAATCTCAGTGTGTCTGATGATACAAAGAAAGATAAACTGTGGAAAGTCAGGCCATGGCTACAAAAACTACGAGAACGGTTTCTTTGCATATCTCCTGAAGAATATCATACAGTGGATGAAATTATGGTGCCATTCGAAGGAAAACCTCGTCCATGTGTGAATTTACCAGCAAAACCTCACAAGTGGGGGTTGAAGATGTGGGGACGTGTTGGACAAAGTGGCTTTCTTTATGATTTTGATGTTTGCCAAGATGTAGAAAATCCAGAAAAAGAGATATCCGATGTTGGTAAAACTGAAGATGTTGTCCTGAAATTGACATCAACCCTTCCAGCAGGTAAAAACCACAAGGTTTTTGCAGATAGCAACTTTACATCAGTTCCACTGGTGGAAACACTAAAAGAAAGAGGAATCCACTATATAGGCACCGTTCAAATTAACAGGGTAAAAGACTGCAACATGATGGATGAAGAGGATTTGAAGAAAAAGGGAAGAGGGTCAATGGATTTTAGAGTAAACCAGGAAAACCTAATCATTGTAAGATGGTGTGACAACAAAGCTGTGAATCTACTTTCCTCTTTTGTTGGAATTGAACCAGTGGAATATGTGAAACGCTGGGATCGAAAATCCAAAACACACGTAATGTTTTCCAGACCAGCCATTGTTAAAACATTCAGCAAGTTTATGCTAAGTGTTGGCCTCCTTGATAAACTGTCTGCACTGTACAAGTTTAGCTTCAAATCACAAAGATGGTATATGTACATTTGGTGGCACACTGTTACACTGGCAGTCGTCAATGCATGGAACCTTTACAGAAGAGACCAGAAGAAACTGGAGCCCCATATGAAGCCCATGACCCTGCGAAGGTTTCAGGCTTCCGTTGGCACTTCTCTTACAAGGGGTGAAAAGGGCAAAATCAAGTGTGGCAGACCGCTGTTCTCTCCAGAACTAGATGCAACAACCCCCCGTAAAAGGTCAAAATTGTGTGTGAATCCAGATGTGAGAAAGGATGGCATTGGTCATTTCCCAACATGGGAATCCAGACAGAGATGCAAGCATTGCAGAAGTAATCGCTACTCATATGTTTACTGTGGAAAATGTAAAGTCCACCTTTGCCTAAACAAGGATAGAAACTGTTTTTTTGTCTACCACAATATTCGATAAAGTTTTCTCTTCCTGGGTGGTGGGGAAATGTTCCAAATGCAGTAAAATGTTCCAAATGCAATGAACAGTATAAATTTTTGTCTCTAAAATAAACATTGTTGTGCTCAGTAATTTGCCATTACAGCCAATAACTTGTCAAATATGTAAATAATATTTTTTTGTATTTTGTAAATAAAAGTCTAATAATCCCAAAAAGAAAATTTGTCATTTATTTGATGTATCAAACTTTTCAAATATCGTTTGGAAAAATCTATGGGTGATGTAATGTTCCTAACATAGAAAACGTTCCAAACATTGATTATAGATTACCACCAAGATAAGTTCTCAATTAAATGGGAAATAGTTTTTGTCAACGCTACTGTGTGAGTGTGGGTGTTTTAAAGTACTAAATACCCAATGAAATGAATAATGTAGATTATGAATTACCACGGTTTTACATTGTCATGGCAGTAGTATACAGTGTTAGTCTTTTGTCAGCATCAACTTCTGATGTTATTCACTCATGGCCGTTGAATGATCCAGACTGATACTAAAACACTGCAGGGAACAATGACAATACCAATACACTATATCCCTTTTTGACAAAATATATTGTGTCATATATAGTTATGTAAAAAAAATCTTGTACTGACCTGTACTTATATGTAAATTAATGGCAACATTAATTTTTACTATAAACATCTTGAGGACAAATAGGTAAAGCATACTGTTTGGAAGAATATTTAAAAAAGGCAATTAGTATCTTAGTCTTTTAATGTCATTAATTATTGTTGCTTTTAATATGCTTCCAGAAGTTGTTGTGTATATAAACTGTTGGTAGCTTTTAGTGGGTGTCTTTCCTAAATCATGATTTAATAAATGTATAGAAAATATTAACACTAAACAGGATACATTCAAATGTACAGAGAAAACACCATGTTTTAAGCTGTATTGCACACACGTTTTTGATATTTGAAAAACCCTTTTTGTCTTTTACCCTCACCCCACCCCCAGTTGGGATTTGTGGTCCACCTTGGTTGTAGAGAGTATCCTGGGGATGTACTGAAATTTGTCCATTGTTTTTGGACAAAAATGACCAAATTCACAAAGGGCAGAGCCAACTGCAAAGTGTACCCTGAAACGATTTGATCCATTGCTTTATAGGAACAACGATTCTCTTGAGGACATTAAATTTTGTGGCACATATTGTGATAACCTACATACTCTAATAATTTTAACTTGTTTATTCTGTGTAAACTGTATTTGTTGACCGTATTTTTGGCTTATGGTTTAATGTTGATTTTGGGGGTGAGGTGATGTGTTTTTTTTTGTTTGTTTGTTTGCCTTCATCATCACCCAAGTGCAGGCCTGCTGTGCTGGTATTCTGCTGGTTTAATGTCTTCAGCATCATTGGTTTGGGCTCAAAAAGTCAATTTTGAATATGTTGGACATATGAAACATTTGAAATCTTGGATTGGATGCAGTTGGACACGGAATACTGAATTGAGAAAGGTAAGTTTAAATTTTTTAAAAGTATTTGTCATTCAAAGACAGTGTAGTGATGCACTGCTAGCTTTTGCTGTGTATGGGTAGTGAACTGATTTTTACTCTCAGCTTTATGTAAAGTGGGCTAGTCACTAACCTCAAAGCCGGATTAGATATGCAGCTTCATGTTACTACATATATAGAAGGGTTATAAACTATTAAAGAATACTTCTCATATCTATGTACAGTTCTTAACATGATGATTTTTCTCAGATTCTCTCTAGTCAAAGTCTGGGAGCAAGTTCTGAACATCAAGGGACTGCACAGAAATCACGAGCAGTGGTAGGTTTTATACCACAAAGTGTAATGCTGACTTGTTATTGTTTGCTGACACTTAATTATGCTGCAACACTGCTTTACATATAGGCATACATATGAATTGCTACTAATCTTCCACCATTTTTTGATATTTCTGTGTGTAAACAATAAGGAGAAACAATTTTTGAGCTGAATCTATGGTAAGTGGAAGATGAAATTCCACCAAACGATTTCTATAGAGCTAATCCAATTCAAAATTGACTTTTTTGAGCACAAATCAATGTTGAAAATTTATGAAAATGGTGTATATCCATGGGGCCAGCCTGCCCTGGGGTGATGTGTTAACACTGAGGGCAAAAAACATGACAAGCTTTCTAACCAGTATGCTTACACTTTTTAGGACCATGTCCTTCCCAGTTCTCAGATAGGTCTCAGTGAATGCTGCAGTTTTTGCTGCTACAATTTGTCATGACTTCTTTTCAATGGTCTCCATGGCAGACATGTGAATGTTCGCTTTTCTGAATTTGGTAGAGTCTGTATGGGCCTGCAAAAAAAAAAAAAATCAGCTTTATTGTGTAAATTGTCAGCCTGTCCAGTAAGAGAACAGCAGTCCGTAATCTTTGGATCAGCAACAGCATGGAAAATGGGAAGTTAAAGCTCTTTCTGTTGTCCTTCACAGACCTAACTTAGACCTAACACTGCAACTTACTTTTACCTCCTACTTTAAGCTAGCATTTCTGGCCTTTTAATCTGCTGACTGATGGTGACTTCAGGCACTATATAGTTGAAACTGCAGTCCAGCAGATGCCCCGGAACAAGAGTGAAACCACTGATGTAGTTGCCTGCTTATATATATCCATTCCTGCAGCACTTATGAAACAATTCTCCCAAGAAAAGAAGCACAGAGATGTGCATCTCAGTTTATTAGCATTTAGACAAACTGAAACGCCAAAAAAAATTTACTTTTGCCAATAATTCAGCTCCTCAAATAAAGCTGAGTGTATTATCTCAAGAATACCACACCCACAATATAGTATGTACCAATAAAATAGTGTACAATTCCCTCTCCTTTATCAAGAAAGAAGGAAGGATAGACTTATTAAGGAAAAGACAAGAAAAAATAAAATTATACCTAAAAATTGATGTAAAATAAATGTAAAACTAATGATGGTAATTATGAATATCTCATACAATTATATATAATGTGTATTGGCTAACTTGCTTTTTGTGTTTCAGACTATGCTAGGAAAACGTAAAATTAAGAAGAATGATGCCCCCTTTCAGCCAACACAAAAAAAGAGCAAAGGTAGGCCTTCTTGATCGTAAATCTTGTACTTGAAATGATCAGGTCATCAACCTATTTAATTTTTTTGTGTTTTTATTTAAGGACATCAAACTGTAATGCCATTTAAAGAAAAGGAAGTGAACAAAGGAACAAGCACAGGAGATGAAGAAAGAGAGGGAGTGTATAAAGTTTTAGGGAGGCTGACTGTTCAAGGAAAATACTACTTGGTTAATAATGATGAAGTGAAGAGGAGAGTCAAAGGAGAGAACATGTCAGCCAACGTCTTTCGGGCTTTAATAAGGGTAAGCTTTCTGTTATAATTGCTGATCATGGTAAATTACTCTGGAATATTTTGGGATGGTCAGATTACAGTTAAGTCTCTATTTCTTTGAATAGGTTGCGAGGAGACACCTTCCAACAGCAGTTTTGCAACAGCCTCGAAAAGCCAAAACCAAGGTCACAATATTTAGTGCCCTGACGGAAGGAGAGGCACAAGATCTTGCTGTGGGTTTTGGGGCGGCGTTAGTGAAGCATGTACCTAAGGCCAAAGTCTTGGAAGGTGTTCCAAAGGAGGATATACCTACTACACAGTAAGAGGATACTGGTGCATAACTGAGGGCTACACAGTTAAGCAAATAATACAATATAGGCTGTGTAATTGTAATATAGGATGTGCAGTTATGTAGACAACAATGTTAATTACTTCCTAAGAATTTAAAGCTATAGAGTGAGCATATTGGAAATCCACTTCATTAGGGACACTTACCTTGTATCTATACTTATTGTCTGCTTTATCAGCTCCATTGACAGTATAGGTGCATCTCACCTAGTCTCAGCAGTGACACAGTGTATCATGCATAGAGAAGTGTGGCTGGAGTTTTTAAACACTTTTCTTTTCACTGCCCACTTTCAAAGCTGTTTGTTCATCTAATGCTGCACAGTAGTCAATGCTCTTATTTTTATAAACATTAGTAACTAATGAAGTGTAGCCTGTAGTTGTAAAGTAGAAAATGCATGATAAACAGAGCTGATATAAATGACAGAATGTAAATACAAGCTAGGTGTAGCTAATGATGTGGCTTGTCAATGTATATTGGTGAATAAGTTAAATATCTTTTTTTTTCTCCCCCCACCCCCAGTCGGACAATTCAAAGGATGAGGAACAACTTTCAAAATCTGGGCGCAGAGTCAGATTTTGACTTGACAACACATCGTTTTGGACCTGCTGCAGCAGAAGTTTTTTTTTGCTTTTTAGAAGAAAGCATGGAGTGAACACAAAGTTGCAGTTCTTGACTAATAAACATTGAATTTAAGACAAAGTGTCCTCTTGTCTTACTACCTCAACCTACATTCTTGTGGGCAGTGGTGGCCTAGTGGTTAGGACATTGCCCTTTGGACCTAAAGGTCGCAGGTTCAAGTCCAGCCCCAGGCACTACTGAGGTTCCCTTGAGCAAGGTACCATCCAACTACACTGCTCCACGTCTTGGAAGTCGCTTTGGATAAAAGCGTCAGCCAAATGAATAAATGTAAATGTAAATCTAGTGAAGTAGTTTTATTCTTGCCTCAAATGAGGAATGGCATGGATCACAATCGTGGGTCTCTGAAACTCCAGAGTCTTAGAATAAACTAGACCGTGTAAAGAGAAGCTTTTAACATCAGTATAGCTCCTTTGACATATGGTGCTAGCGAGAGCAGACTGTTCAGGAGCGTAGATGCAAAGTGGCCACTTTTGTTTGAGGAAGTTTTAAATGAAGGTGGGTTCTATTGTCTTATCTGAACACTTTGCCACCACAAGTCTCATTCATTTGCATCTGATGTGATTTGCTTTCCAGTAGACGTGTGGCAAAGTTACAAATGAAATTAGCTTTTTCAAAAAATGTATTTATTTTTGGTATGCCACAACATAACACATTGAAACTGCAAACTGTCCTGTGACCTGCTATGAGAGTGCAACAAGGGTCACGGGACATAGGAACTCCAATTATATTTAAAGTGCACTCGTCATGTTACTAGCAAAGTCATGCTTCATGGTGAACGTTTTACACAGTGGTTTATTTCGTCTTCTCTTTAAAATCAGCTGAAACTGATATTAAAATCCTTAAACCTCAGGGTGCTGTTAAAAGAAAAAAAAAACATAGATCAAAGGGGAAAAAAAGTTTAATACATGTCTTTTTTCTGTATGTATGCCTGATAATTTTAACATTTTCTAAGCAAAAATAATGGCTTTTGCCCATGATTTATAGAAGACATCCACTAAAATGTAATTTGGTTTATATACAAAAAATAGAACCCTTGTGTGGAATATTAAGAGCAACCATAATTCGGAAGCTTATTAAAAGAGTCTATTTAAGGATCACAATGCAGCTGCGAAAAAACTAATTAACTGTCATTTTAAATCTTTGCCAATATCCTTCTGACCACTAGGTTTTACTCATTTGTCAGCAAGACATTTTGTAAGGAAATGAAATTCATTTAAAATAACAATTAAACTTTATCACATTCTTTTATGTCTTAATTCGTATGGACCAACAAACAGTGGCATTTGAAAGCTGTGGTTGTTGCATATAGGATCTGTAGTTAATTTAAATGTGAAATTAAAGTCAGGTGTATTCAATCAACTGAATGACCGTCAGGTGTCAGTTGGCGTAAGAATTTTCTCTCATTTAATTGGCTTCTCTCTATCTACTTTTAGGACTTGTGTGGACATTGAATGATGTTTTGGATCATTTTAATACAAACATATAGAAAATGTTCGAGTTCACAATCCTTCAAGCACTACTGTAAATGTATTGTTTCACTTTTACATAACTTTTACAAATGTGTTACACTATAATGTTTCAAAAGGAATAGTGTGTATGAGTTTGCTGATTTTGCCATTATTGCCGTTTTTAGTTTTAGTCTGTCATATTATGTCATATTTAGTCTGTTAAATAATTTTTATTCGTTATTATTTGATGTGGCTCTGCATTTGTTTGATCTAGAAAAATCAGCTGCATAAAAAATCTAAAGTGATCTACACAGTGATCCTGCCATTCAGTTAAATGGATGACACTAGTTTAACAGACCAGCTGCATTACACTTAAACATTGCAGGCTATCAACTGTCAACCTGTATCAAAACTCATGTTGACCAATAAAGATTATTACAATAATTCACTAAAAATACTAAACATTTCTAAACATTTAATAAAGCATTTGACTTTTTCACTAAATGATGTGAGCTTGCAATTCCGATTAAACTCTCCTTGCTACAGCAACACAGAGGTATTCCGTGATCCTTTGATGAGGTCACAGGCTGTCACATGACAATCGTTTTTTGACATTATTTAAAAATGCCTTCTTTAGCTTTTTACACTAAATGACCTCTAATAAACTGTGCATTTGGGACTAGCTATCCCGTCTATTTCAATACTTAAAAACAGGATGGCATTGTCTTTTTAATGTAGCACTTACATGCATGTGTAATGTAAATGTAAAACATTTCTGTTGATGCTTGTTCTGCATATTAGATACAATTGATTAATCACTAGTTGTGGCCTTTGCAGATTATTTGACCTGAACATGCATAATAGGACCTAAGTAAGTAATATACTGATATCTAAACTCATCTCAGTATTAAGTCTGCTTAAAGGAGTTTTACCTGGCATGTCTGGTTTAAAGTGTATTATGTTTGAGTTTTGTAACATATGTGTTTTTATTTTTTATTATGCACACTTTTGGAATTTGTTGCAATGTGTGCTGCTATTTGAGTTTTGTAATGTTCCAGTGGAACAGAATTTACTGTGTGTGTGTGTGTAGGTGTAGGTTGATGTGATTGTTAGTTATACTTGATGGTATAATCTTTGTCTAATATTATATATTGATGTAAGTGAGTGTTGATGGGTCTTCAAGGAGAAGTCAGGATTCACCAAATTTATTTTAAAGGTTTTATTGAAACGTGAGAGAGCAATTTCAAAGTGAAATAAAAAAAACAAAGTCTGCTCCTTGATTTTCCCAAACAAGGATCTTCAAGAAAAGGTTAGGCAAAAGGATCGGTGGCGCAGAGTTTCAATTTGCATTGTGTGCGTGTCTCACGTTTGAAAACAATTTCAACCAGCTGTGAGTGTCATGGGGGCAGTAGCGTCGAAAAGTCTTTTTTTTTTTTTTCCAGTGTGACCTTGATTGGAGATTAACACAGAAGCGAAGAGATTGTTTATTCTAAAATGGTCTGTTTGGTCTTCAGATTGTGAGGTGTCAAGGGTCCTGGAGTTTAGGATTCACGAATTCACCTATATTCACATTTAATACATATACATTTCACTCACGTTTAAAGTCAATACTTTATTTTGAAGACATATTTTACAGTGTGCCTGTCAGTTTTAGCTGTGGGATAATGGCTGAAAAGCCAAGATTCTTTGGATCCTTTCTTTTTATTTAACACAGTCATGCACTTTTATGAGGTAGTAGTCATGTCTGTTAAAAACGGCTACAATGTTAGAGGAAGAAAGTTTTGTAATTGCAGTCCTTTTTTTAAATACATATATAGACATACTATCCAGGGGACACAAACAGACACAGCAATTGGAAATGTGCACTTATCCGGATAAGATTCATTTTGTTGGTTGTTGCTGAAAAAGAGGAATATTAGTCTAAGGGATGATGAAAATGTTGGTCTCAGGCCATTGGTCAAATTGGTCAAAATGTGCCTCTGCATCAGTGGAACCTTCACAGCCAGTCTGTGCGCACTGATGCCCCCAGTACCATGACAGATGTTGCCACTTTCACTGATGACCATCTAGATGGTCCATTTCATCTTTTCCACATAGAGCTTGAAGTAATTATTTCCCAAACGAGCTGAAAGGTGGACTTTTCACCACAGCACACGTTTCTACTGCCTTTTGGTCCAACAGAGATGCGGAACACTCACCTGTGTTTCTGTATGGTTTTTTTTATAGTTTACTGTTCTCTTCGTGTAACAGAGTTTCAGGTTGCATTTCATAATGCAGCATCAAATTGTGTTAAGTGACAGCAGTTACTACTGAGCCCACTGAGCCAAATTCAAAATGTGTTTGCTTACAAATATATTTACATTTTATGTTTGATCACTGAAGAAATTCTTTGAACTGATCTGTTCTTTTGAACGTTTACTTAACTGATAAAAGTTCTGAGTTAACAAGTCACAC
This sequence comes from Arnoldichthys spilopterus, assembly GCA_037974385.1. Taxonomy (NCBI): domain Eukaryota; kingdom Metazoa; phylum Chordata; class Actinopteri; order Characiformes; family Lepidarchidae; genus Arnoldichthys; species Arnoldichthys spilopterus. Next base: position 21,576 of record JBBPDA010048008.1, read on the forward strand.
AACCTTGTTTTTATTGCAATTTATAAAAAATCGTAACCTTTCCGGAAATGTATGGAAGCATTAATATATTGTTTCTTACTTAAATATACGTCACGCGTAAGAAAAATACGTTAAGATTTTCGTAACTTTAAACAAATGTACTGCAGTTGAAAGGCAAGTCTTCTTACTAATGCAAGCAGCATAAAAGCTGCTGTGAAGGGAGCATGGGTCACAGTGGACTTTGAGACCAGTTCTTTATAGCAGTTCTTATTTTATAGAAGAGACTTGGTAGCAAGTTAATCAACCCATTTAGTGTTATTGGGTGCTTTTTTGGTTCGGCCTTCCCTGCGTTGTATTCAAAGAAAACTGATCTCACGGAGCATAAAATCGGGGTCACTGATAACATTGTTGTTCATGGTTTTTTTTGTCTGCCCCCCAGCTTAGTGGTTGACCTCAATTCTTATTGTGGTCTGTTAAAGGAGGGACAGATTGTAAAAAAAAAAATGGAAAGACTTCCTCACAGTATTAAGAGAAAAAAAAAACTGCTAAGCATGTCCTTAAACTTTTTGTGTTTGCAATTCAGAGCAGTACTTAAAGCAGTACCGTTTTGAAAGCATTGGATAACACTGATGATTATGCTCCTCTGAAATTTTGCCACAGAGGTGGAAGGTTACTCTTCCCTTTCAATCACCAGTCATTATGGAGGCCATCTTATCTCTGATTAAGACCACTCTTCCATCCTTATCTGAAGACCTTCTTCAGTCATTAATGCAACGTCTGGGCTTCGTCGGTGTTAGTAGCATTGAGGACCTCTACCTGGTGTCACCTGATGATTTGGAAGGACTTCTGAGGCCGATGCAATGCAGAAGACTGATACAAACATTTAAAAAAGGTAAAATCACCTTGGTCTGTTTTAAAGAATGTCATACTTGTATGCACTATTAAATAATTGAAGACAATGATTAAAATACTTATGATCTATGCCTTTTACATAGGATCATCCAACTAGCAATGCTTTGTATTCTCCATTAACATTTTTTTTCTTTCACAGCATCATCTCAGCATGTACAGCCACAGTGTGCATCAGGACTTTTAGATCCATCAACCACTGTACGATTATCCACAGAGACCACTGGGCATTTTCAGATTCCATGGGACAAATTTCCTCCAGAGCTTACAAAAGCAATGTTAGGGAAAACACGCCCACAGCCATCTTTAAGACGGGAAATGGTCCGTATCATTATTAATGATTTGCTTGCCACGGAACAGAAGAGGCCGGGGCGAGGCACTCTTCGAAAGATCGCCAGAGAACTTGTTCAAAAGTACCCCAGATCTTTTTGTGATACATGTGGAGACAACGTTGTTGGCACGGGCTTCGACTCTCTAATGCTTCAAATGGAAAACAGAGTGGACAATTGTACCAGGAATGCAACAGTAAGATCAAAGAGGCCAGCAGAAGGTGATGTCGGTGGCAAGAAGCCCAAGCGCTATGATCGATATGGCTGTGTGCAATGGCAACCAGATCTTCCAGCCACTGAGGATGAGCCAAGTCAGAGTGTCAAGAAAAAAGAGCTGCAAAATGCATTCGCAAAGAACATGCTTGCAGAGATTCGTGTCAAAGAACTAATGTCTGAAACGTATTACAGCCAGCGCATCTCAATTAACATTGCAAATAAAACCATTAGTGATCTGAAAGGCGAGTGGCCCTACTTGTTTGAAGCAACGCATTTTTTTGATCACACTGAAAGACTGCTTGGATTCCCTGTTCATAAAAAACTGGCAGAGGAACTATCAAAAAAGGGAAAAACTATATTGACATTTTTAGTGCAAGCAAAAGCCAGTACATTTGCAGGAACTGAGGAAAAGCTTAAGGACCCTTTGGAGCTGCTGTCCAACATTGGAAAGTACCTTGGTGACAATACA
>JBBPDA010048008.1:23577-41213 GCA_037974385.1 Arnoldichthys spilopterus
TTGCAGGAACTGAGGAAAAGCTTAAGGACCCTTTGGAGCTGCTGTCCAACATTGGAAAGTACCTTGGTGACAATACAAAGGTGCTACTGATAAAAAAAGAGGTGACGTTGTTGTTGTTGTTGTTGTTATTATTGTTATAGCAAAAATATCTTGGAAATTATTTATATAAAGGTTTTAAAGCAAATGTGTGATCTTGCTGGTGCTGGTTTTATTCCTGTTTTATGTTGTTTATACATTTTTTGTTTTGATTTTAGGGCCTCAACCCTATCACAAGGAGCTTGCCGAGCACACCATGCATCATCACCGTTGGTAAGACACTTATGATGTTCATAGCTTAACAATTGCTTTTATTTTAAATTTAGAGTTGTTGAAGTGTCTCAGACTTGGTACCAGTTGCCAGCTTATTAGATATCCCCATCTTGTACCCACAGTCGCTGACCATTGTTTATCAGTTACATCTACCACAGAGGTGTACTGTGACTGCCTGTAGTTCATCTATTGCTAAGCTTGATTTGTCAGCCAACATTTCTCGAGTGATACTGACATGGTAATGTGTGGTGCAAGTGTATTGAACATACTTTTATTTGGGTTGTTACACATCTCTGTGCTACAGTTTGGCTGAGAATAGTCTGCTGACCAAATATATCCAGCCCGCTGACCACTGACAAAGAGCTAAAGATAACAACCAATTGTTCATGGTTCCTGAGTGTGAGAAGGGCTGAGTATTTAGCAATAGATGAACTTCAGTCAGTAATTGTACAAAGTGCAACTGCATAGGTACAAAATAGGTGTACCTAATAAATTGGCAACTGTGTGTAAATTCTGTTTCAGGTGATGAACACTATCAGATGGCAGTAAACCAGACAGTTGTCAATGACCATGTACACTGCCCTTTGACAGCACTGAGCTATTTGTTTAGTCTCTTCTATGTGCTCAACATTCGATACCCAAAGGAAGCAGCACTGTCACTCGAATTCATTCAGAGGTTCGTGTCCTGCAAGGACTGCTTTAACCAGACATGTACTGGCCTTGTGTCTGAACTAAACTGAACTGTGTCTGGACTGTAAGTCATCCATACGTTTGAAGGAAAACCAAGAGCCTTACAGTTTTTGTGTCTGTGCAACAGGAGCCTCTTGGGAATCAACCCTAGACGTGGGACCAAAGTGGAGCGGAAAGGAAAAAAGCAGCATAAAATAAACCCTAAGTTGCTGAAGTTCCTCTCTGAACTGAGTGACTATCAAAATCCCTGGACAGTCTAACTGGTGAGTTAACATAGGTCAGTAAGGAAAACACATGTCAACAGTAACAAAGTGCTTACACACTCCTAAGTTCTTAGGTTCTTCGAGCTGATTGTGCCACAAGATGACACATTGAAACTTAAACTCGTGTGTCTAAGTTTGCACATGTGTAGTATGGCAATGACTGATTTTGCATAAAACATTGAAACTTGCAGTGTACTGTGGACATACTTGTCAATAAAGAAGATTTTGTTCTATGCAGAGAATTTAGCTATTTGACATGGAACCAAATATTACAATATTTACAATTTTGCATTTGAGAAGTTTAGGTTTTTTACTGTCTGCTATTTCTATTACACTGGAAATCACACTACATCTGGTGTGTTTGTGTATATACAATAATATATTGTTTGTTAATAATTCTCACTAACATTTTTATTTCTTCATATACAGGAACATCTCTATAAAGGCCTGCAAGAGCCCTACCTCATCTTTCAACTGCAAAAACCAGCTTTGATTTATCATGAGCATCATAAATTGCCCCAGGTGGACTTTGCCTTCTGAAAAGCTTCTTTCCAAAGTGATCTTCCTTTGTGTTCAACCGCTAGGTTGCCAGTTGAGGCCCTTAAGCTGCATGTCTGTAGAAAAAAATAATTGGAGACATGAGAGAGATATAATATTTGGATGTCTGGACCATGTTGCACAAACATGCAATACATTTCACTTGAACATCGCTGTAGCATAACATTTAGCATAAAAACGAAGGCTTGGTTACCCACTTGATTTCTCCATGGCTGTGGTTCTGCTGAAAGTTCTCCTATGATCTTGTATCACACTTCTTGGACTGCTTATGTGTGAGGCTTATAGAAACTGCTTGAGGTTATATAAGCAACATGTACTACTGACCGATCCAGATGCTTGTAACAGGACTTAAATAGGAAATAGGAAGTACAAGAAGACACGGTGATCCATTTATCAACATGGCAATGTAAATGTTTGTTAGGTTAGAACATTAGGTTTGTTTCTAATGAAACACTTGTTTTTTGTGGATAATTTCAGTATCATGAGCATATTTTTCCTTTTTTTTTTTTTTTTACATTCTATTGTTTTAAATGGATGCTTTTTATTTTCCTTCTAATTACACTGTAGTGTAGGACTCAACTGTGATGGACTTTAAGTAATGTTCACTTTGTATTCTTGTATTTGCTCTCTAGTAAAGTCATCTGTTTTTGCCATTTGTAGTTTGCAGTCTGTTGCCTCTGTTCTTTTACTAATGTCAGTTTTTACAGTTCTTTTGAGATCAGTGGTATGATGGTGTATTGAAAGAGCCACTGGAATTGCAACTAAGACTCCTTAACAGTTTCCGTGGCATAAATTTATTCACATTTTTACTTGTTTCTCTGCTAGTTCACAGCATATTATTTACCCCAAAAAATCCACAGGTGCTGTAAATTACTGGGCCTGAGTTTGTGTTTTCCCAGGCCTGTCTTTAAGCCCTTTATGAATTGCGTCAGTTAATTTCGTCCCTTTCAGCTGAAATTACAGTGCTTTGTGCTGTATTCAGCCTACTTATAAGTCAGCATGCTTGTCTGGATTACAAATGACATGGCATTGTGTGCGGTTTGTTTACAAATATGTTCACAATTTTTTATTGGTTATTATTAATGTGTGAAAGTTATTACTAATCTGTGACTAAAAAATTACTAGCTGCAACAATGCTTTTCACAAGTGTTCAGTCCCTGTGCTGGGGAGTTTGCACAGATGAAAAGAACTGCCTTAATTGCCCCACAGTTGGTCTATATTTGTGAATCTCTAAAAACTGTTCACCTTTTCTGTAAAAAAGGCTCCCTTAATCAACATCACACTGGCCAGAAATGCTGTGAAATGCAAAATCCTGTGAAAATGAGGACCAAAGAGCATATGAAAGGCTATAAACTATTCAAGTCTTTGGACATCCTAGCGAGCACAGTTGGATCAATTGTGAGGAATTGCCATTGTACCACCCAGACACTGGCTAGACAAGGCTGTTCCTCAAAACACAGCAGCCAGCAATCACTTTGAAGGTGCTACAGAGTTTGGCTGAGGCTGGCATGAAGGCTAGTAGAAGCTTACTTAAAGCTTAAGATTTTTTTTTTTTTTTTGCTGACAATTAACGTCACAATTCAGACAGATCTTCTAATTTTGGTGGGTTTGATACTTCTGCGAGGCACATTTTTAAATTACTTATTTTATTTTGTAGTAGTTAAAACACTTTATGCTATTAAATACACTTTCACAGTGCATTTTTCTTATCCCCAGGTTTGAGTTTTGAACTGTTTTCCAGTTGGTTTTAGTGTTATGTGAAGACAAATGTAGCAAAAATGTGGGGATTTCCTCTCATGTAACTAAACTTGTATGCACAACAAAACCTTATTTCAAAATCCAATCACAATTTAGAATTTGTATGAGTGAGCAATGATATTTCTCCATGCTTATATTAAAACAGGTCATTCTAAGGGTTAAAACCTGCATTAGCAATGGAAATGGCAAACCTACATTTGCCACTACTGGCTACTGATACTGTTTGTATGTTACTATTCAGCAAATGCTCTGAACAGATAAGTCAATCAACTTCTCTTTCATAGATGGCAAATTCAGGTACAGAGAGTTAAACAATCTTTCCGAGGTACTTGTTCCAATTTTCTGACTTTTGCAGTTTGCTCTAATCAGTTGCTGTGTTGTCTTTTACTTTTCAGACCAAATTTCTCAGTTTCAGTGGCTGTGAAAATTGTAATAATTTTTTTCCCACTTTCTCCACCACAGCTTCCATTAATGAGTAGAGCGAGAGTCGTCCGTCACAAGAGGTGCAATAATTACGATCCAGTTGGACAGGATCTCACCCAGTGGAGAGAAAGGTATGTTTTCAACATTTTTTTCATTTAACCCTTTAACTGTCCACTCATTTACCTAGTTTACTTTCATATTAAACATTTTAGGGGAAAAATGGTGGAAACAAAGAAACTTTTATTTGTCAATAAGCTGTGTAAACTGGCACAGCAAATTAAAGGAGAGGATAAATAAATATAGAAATTACTCATAAATTGTACGTCTCACAAATAAAAATTGCTGGTTTCAATATAGACAGCTTCTTGTCTTCGTTCCTGAAAAAGGGGCCCATTTGGAACAGAAATGCTTGAATTTTTAATGTGTGTGCCCTGTTTTTTCAAGGTTGGCACATTCATTAATTACACTTTTACAGACAGAGACATATTTGACATAAAAATCACAACATTCAAGATCATTAATCTTTAATTGTAAAAAGGTCTTTTTCTGCATAAATCATGTGCATTGTGCTTGCTAGAAACAATTCAACTGGCCTAGATTCAAGCATCACCTGCTGTTTTGCCTGATGTTCATCACACATTCTGTTTTTAGAATATGGCTCTGACAAGACTTTAAGTATTTATTGCTTTTTATATTATCTGTAAAACCTGTATAATTTTATTCAATAATAGTTAGAATTGAATTGTCATTCATGGCTTTAATGAGTACAATAGGCGTGTTACTTTTGTTAAAGTGAATTTTAGTCCCGGGTAATTTATAAACTTAAATAGGCCAACATTTCAATGTAGTTTAAAAAAAAAAAAAAAACATACAATTTTAATTTTTAAAAAATTTATTAAATCTAAACCAGTGTGTTATATTTTTAACATGTTTACAATTATTTTATATAATTTATTTTAAATCACTTTTTGTCTTTATACTAGTGCATTTCTCAATAACAGAATAATGCTCTGGGTTACACAGCCTAATGCGCTGTACTTTTTCTACTCCATTACATCAAAACAACTCTGATCTTTTGAGACTATCTACAGGACCTGTGGTGTTCTTTGGCACCAAAACACAGCAAATACTTTACATCCTGTAGGTTGAAAGATAGAGCCTTCCATGGATTGGATTTTTCTTTCCATCCCTGTCAGATCCAGTTCTAATGCTCATGTACCCATTGCAGGCACTTTTAGTGGTTAGCATGGGCATTGTAAGCTAACCCCTGTTAGCTCAGAAGGGTTGTATTGCCCAATGTGTTGTGACTCATTACTTGAATTTCAACCCAAATGGTCATCCTTTTTCAGTTGTTTTGTTTGGTGGTGGTGTGTATTATTTACCCTAAAACCAATGTATGCTGGCTGGAATAATTTAGCCCTTTGTCATAGTATTTTTTTCCCCTCATCCAGCATGTCAACTACGTGAACCAACTTTTGTGCAGTTGTAAAGAAATAATCTTATTTGCTTCATCTGGAAATGGTCATAATGGTTTAGCCTGTTGGTGTATAGTTATGAACTCCCTTAAAATAACTAAGAATACAAACAAGTTTTTCAGTGAAAATCTTAAAATTAATTTCTTTGTACTTTTGTTTACATTTTGTTTTTTAAAAATTGCAGATTTTAGATTTTTCCAGAAATTGTTTTTTTAACTTAATTGCTAGTTGTTACAAGATTGGCTTGTTCATCAATTATGTGCTTTTTCCATGTCGCAAGCTTTATGCATTTTACCACAGCTGCAATAGTATGTATGATATTTTATGCTATTTACCTTGAATAGAACTGGTTGGAGTGCTGTCTTTCGGGTGCTGTTTGTCATTAGCCCGCTGTTTCCTGCCATCAGATTCAACCAGTTTTTTTAGTCAGCTTGAGCATTATTTGGTCATATGCATTTTCCTGTGCTTTGTCCAGCACACTTGTTTCAGTTTTTTCATGCAGTGAGTCCTCAAACATTAAGTCACAAGGTTATAAGTGAGCCCTCTGCTGCACACTATTGCCCTCAGGCAACAGAAAGCTTTTTAAGCCCATCTTTCTTTAAATTACGTTTACTCATTAAAATGCTTCAAGACGTATCTAGGAACATTCTATTAGTTATGGGAGCTGCTGTCAAATACACTGAAATCAGGGCATCATTTTGTGAAGCATTGTCGGTACATGCTGCGATTGATGGTACATATTTAAAATTAATAAACCCTTTATTTTTAATAAAAATTCTGTGCGTGGATGCAGTATGGTCACTTTTATTTTGAGATTTCTGCTTGCACAAATAAACCTCTGATTACAAAAGAAATAAACAAAATAATCAATGTAAAATAAATAAATAAATACTGTGTTCAATAGAGCATGAGCTTGTTTGAACACTAAGTGCACGGTGCTCGTTCAAGCCTTCCAGGCAAACAACAGGCTGTTGTATCAGTTTATAGGGAGTGACTGAAAACAATCAAAAAATGTATAGCAAATGTTTCCCAAACCAATAAGAGTTATCTGATTCACTAATTGTACCATATGTAAAAACATCAGATCCTTAGTCCATACAATTGTTAGAGCTCATTTGCACTGAATCCGAATTGTATCAGACCTATATAACCATGTACTGATCGAATTTAATTCCAAGCAGTGGCAAATTTAGGTATGGGTGACATGGGCAACTGCCCAGGGTGGCAAAACAGGGACCCCCTCAAAATAGATTTGGAATGGCGTCAATGATATGCCAGTGTATGTGTTAGTTAACCTAGTTGGAATTAGCACCATTATTCTAGTTTGCTTGCTAAGCAGATTACTGTGCAGGAAGGTCTTCCACTCAGGAGATGGACTCTGGAAGGCTGAACACCCCATTGGAATACCGCACGTGTAACTTTGTACAATACTAATGCAAGTGATATCAGTCACAGTGAAATGCTACCAAATAAACCACATGTGAGGGGGAATTACACTGTCTTTACAATAGTGCATGAAAGTTTGTGAATCTAATATTCAGAATTTCTGCATAAAAATTTTTTATATAAAACATAATCAGATTTTCACACATCATAAAAATAAAGAGAATCTAATTAAACAAATGAGATGGAAATAATGTACTTTGTCATTTTTTGTCATTTTTGTAAGTGGCATAGGTATGCAAACCTGTTATCAGTTATTATTTTTTTAAAATTCAGGTCAGTTGTTTTCAATCAGTGGTATTACAAACAAGTATGAATGGGCACCCTGTTTTATTTAAAAAAAAACATAAAACAGACCTGTCGAAGTATGATCTTTAAAACATGTTTGTGGAATTGTATCGTTACATAAATAAAGGAGATTTCTGATGACCTTTCTTCTTCCTCATGATCTGAAGAAAAGTTGTTGCTTATTCTGGCAGGAAAAGGTTACAAAACCATCTACGAAGAGTTTAGACTCCTCCAGCCCACAGTCAGACAGGCTGTATACAAACACACAAAATTTGAAAAAATAGACATTGTTACCTCTTCAGGATTGCTTTACCAACAAGCTCATTCCAAGAGCAAGGCATTTAATAGTCTGCAAGGTCACAAAGGAACTCTATGCTTACTTAACCTCTATGCTACTATAAAAGCCTCTCTCACCTTGGCTGATGTTAATGTTCTTGAGTCTGCCATAAGAAAAACACTACACAACAATGGTGTGCATTGCAGGGTTGCAACAAGAAAGCCCCTGCAGTGGGGTTACCCACCAAAACCTGTTCTGTGGAAAGGAAGGGGTTAGAATTTGTCTAAGCAACAGAAATGTCAAAAATTCTAAAGTGATTGCACAATTTCAATCAGCACTGTATTTAGAGCTCTGCTGTTTATAGACATTACTCATGAAAATGCCATAAAGAGCTTTTAATAAACTGATTCTGCCTTAATGTAAAGGGCTGACTTAACTCTGCTCAGATTTTTAATAGCTTTATGTGACTATTGCATAGGGAAAGGTTGCATATTTACCTCTTAATGAGAAAATGTGACTTACCCATTATTTCTAATGATCTAAACCAGGGGTGTCAAACTCTGGTCCTGGAGGGCCGGTGTCCAGCACTACTTAGTACTTCCCCTCCTCAAACACACTTACTAAACCTGGCACTTAGCAGATGAGTTGAATCAGCTGTGTTTGAGCAGGCCCTCCAGGACTGGAATTTGACATGCCCGATCTAAACACTGTGTTACTTAAGGAGAAATGCTATATCAGTTTTCAAACTTTAAGGTAGTTACAGCTGGCTTTACTTCGATTTATCATTAAGGGGCTAGTGCACATTAGGGAAGGGAGATGAGGATACACTTTATATACAATTTCTACAATTTCTAATTTCTATAAATGCCTTATGAACCCAAAGTTTAGGTATTGTTCCAGACTTTATATTTGGCCATAATTTAAACATCCAGTCAAGAGGCTGAGATACTGATGGAACTGTTTATGTTCGAGATGAATAACATATATCTGCGCTCCAAAGTTTAAGTGTTAACTTATTTTTAGTTGCCAGGATGAGCCATCCATTAACATAGCTCTCCATTATACCAGCCCGTTCTAGTGTAATAGCTTCACTATTCAGTATTATCATGAGCTATGATCTCTGAAATCCACCAGTAGCATATAAACTGCCTTTAGATATTTTTGTTTCTCCAACTCCACATACCTCATGTTTATGGAAATATTTTTGAAAATTAGCTTTATACATGTTACAGTGCTACTCATGGTATCCTTTTCTGAGTAGAGCTCTGCTTTATCAGGATAGAAGTCAAGATATTGTTAGCTCCACTTGGATGAGTTTGCCAGGAGACATAGGTGCATCTGTCCTGTACATCTTAACCAAAGGTGACTTTTTTCTTCTTCTTCTTCTTCTTCTTCTCCATTTTTTGCCACTTAAAATCCTAACCTTGTCAATTGAATGACTGTAGCTCCAGTCAGGCTGTTTGGACCATTACCTCAAATAGTAAGGACATTAAGACCACTGAAAGTAAGCAAAACTAGGATGAAGAAAGGAGGTTTGAGTAGAAGTAAAATATTAAAGTGCGGACTTCTGGAAACAAGCATTTTAGCTTATAAAATTGGTGTGCAAGTAGAGAAATCAGCAAGCAGTTTTATCGCAAAGGACTGATTCTTTTTTCATTTTGAAAAAAAGAATAGTTATCCCATTTCCAAAGAAAAACTATGTTTTACATTTTAATTGATTGCAAGCGCTAAATGAATGCAAGGTCCTCAGGCTGATGATAAAGTAACATAAAGCACAGGATACTTGTCAACTCTTGGACTTCATCATTATAGTAGAATTCTCTGCCCAAATTGGGAAACGTTTGGAGGATTTGGTAGTGGTGACATGCTGGTTCCTCTACAGGCAAGACTCTGATGGCAAGGGATTGAGAAGAATCGAAACATGAGGCTGTATGCCTTCAAATTCCAAAAAGAGCAAGGTCTCTGCGAGAGCAGCAGGGGACGCACTGCTTCAGTCCCAGTCCCAGACATCCTTCCAGTGACTGCACATCACATTGGCCAGCCATGAGTGGCAAGAAAGGAAGATGCAGAGTTCCTGGGTGCAAAGGCATACCTAGAGTTTTGTGCATGAAATGAAATGCACACCTTTGTTTCACCAGGCAAAGCAACTGCTTTCTAAAATTTAATACAAAAAACAATTTGAACACTGAACTGGAAGGGGTGAAGCAATTAAGACCGTACTGGGACCTTCAACGATTTTTTAGATGCTTTTAGTCTTGCATGAATTTAACATTGACCATCAAATGAAGGGCTGTGGTGATAGCTTAGACTGAGAGATTTTTGGACTTTTTTGTTTCCTGCTGACTTCAGTTTACCCTGAGGGACTACCAATGATCGAGCTAGCTAGCTATTTGTTAATTTTATAGAGCATTGTGATTGTTTTTTTTGTTTGTTTTTTTGGCAGAAAGACTCTAAAGCCATGGACGTATCCAGTGTTGCTTGAATGTTTAGCCAGCCACATATACATAGTACTATAATTAAGCAAATACTAATAATGTTTGACATTCTCTTTAAATTGTCCTTCAACTAAGTGGTTGACAGTATGACATTTTCATTGTGTTTCATTTATTTCATTTATTATTTTATTATTTTTTTAATTTATTACTAATTAAATACATTAGCCAGATATTTAGTATATGTTTCTCAGTGGTTTTGCTGACAAGTGTCTTTAAACAGCCAATTTTTCAGGAAAAAAACAGTTATCTTTATGGTGGCTCTTTTTATCATATGCAAAAATGTGTGCAGCACAGAATAAGAGTTCTTCTACAATGGAAGTTTCTGCATTCAGTCTATATTGAAGGATACGCTTTTATGTTGTCACTTCAGTTAAGTCTGTGTCATACATACATGTTTCCAAACTAAAACAGTGATCTATACATTTTTATCAGGTTATGTGAACTTCTAGAATAAAATGATCCTTCTTATTCCTTTGGGGAAATTTGTCTTAAGCTCCCAGTACTACTAATCTCGTCACACATTTACTATTACATATATTAAAAAATTGATAAAATTACACAAAATTTAGTGGAAGTGACGTTTTGTCATTGTGAACACACTCAATCACACACAAAGTGCACCACAACAAAACGTGACCTCTGCATATAACCTATCACACGTTCACACATAGAGCAGTGGGCAACTATGTAAAAGAGCCTGGGTAGCAGTGTAGCGGGTGGTACCTTTGTCAAGGGTACCTCAGTGGTACCTCAGCGACCTTCTGTTCACAAGGGTGAGGTCTTAATCACTAGGTAACCACTGCCCACAGTACAAACACACAAACTCCCCATATATTCAGGCAGCATTTCCCAATCTCTACAAATATTATACAGTATAGGCCTCAGCAGTGATACTGCATGTACCATCATCATTGACGTGTATAAATAGTCATGAAAAAATAAGAACGTCCCATGTGTAATATTCTTCTGTGAAGAAAGTGCGTACAGCCTTGGCCTCAGAAGCTCGTATTGCGACTTTTACATAAGCATTAATGGACTGGGATCTGTTATGGGATTTTTCAAAGTGCAGTCCTTATTGGCTAGTAATGGGATTGGGAAGCAGTCGACCAGTTACGTCATCAGTATCAACCAAAGAAGCAGCTGTGAGCTCCATCTCCGACAAGTAAAGACAACACATGTAAGATATGTTTCTTCTTTATTTACTATTTTCTAAAGTGAATTACATTTGTTGTGGCCGTGCATATGAATTTTTTAAGTCATATATGGGTTACTGTAAATTGGCAATCTTGGTTCCATGGTATTGCACATTATATACATGCATATGTTTGTATGTCTATACATGTCACATGTGGCACTGATTATTCATTTTACCCATTTCAGTTTTGTCAGCCAATCTGAGGCTGCTGAAAATGATATTCAGATTGCATTGCTTCAGCTCAAAATTACAGTGCTGGGTCAAGGAGCTGCTAAAAAGCAGTAGCTCAATTTTTAAGCCTTCTAGGTAAATGGTTATTAGTTGCAATCCAGCAATTTGGTGATGTCCTGCATACACAGATTTGTTTTAGCTTATTAGTTAATTCCCGGGTTTAGTTAGTGGATTAGAACAGGATAGTCATGAAACTATGCTGGACATTGACCCTTGTGATGACTCTGGGTTTAGAGTATATTAAGAGTGCTTGCTATTTTATACTGAATCCTATATGAAATTAGATGCCAATATGTTGTACATGTATAAAAAGTACTGCAATACATTAATTACATATGATTTCATATCAAACTTTCATTTCATATAAGTATTTATTATTTTCTTTTTTTCCTGTTTAAACAGTTTGAGGGAACAGTTTTCTTTTCAGGACCCCCAGCTAATCAGCTCTGTCTTCTAGGACTGATTGCTTGGATGGTAATGCAGCCTCATCTATTGACAGTTCATCCTAATAAAAAGGAAGCCTGAAAAGAGGTAATCATACGCATTAAAATAATGTGTGTTTTTTTGAATACAGTATATATTACAGTTGGTCTGGAACTGGCCTATTTTACCTTAGGTAGTTTGTTCATGTCCTTGGTCATATTAAGTATGATTCATTGCACCAAATCATTTTAAAGACCATTCTTGTTTTCCATTAAGTGTAGTGTAGTGCCTTTTCCATATCCATACACAAAATTAACTAACACAATATCATGGTTTACCTCCCTTTTCCACTTCCCATCTATCACAATTCTGTCTTTCACTTGAAAATACAGTATAGAACAAAAAACGTTTTGTCGTCCAATTTATGTTGACTTTTAGAACCATATGCATGTGATATTAAGCACTAAAATTTACTGTCCTTAAGGTGCAAATAATTTCTCATTGTCACATTTATGAAGATGTGTTGTCCTTCAGAAATGGTTTCCTTTAGAATTTTCTTTAATGTGTGACAGTCATCTTTTTGTCTTTCCTTTTGAAGCAAAGATCCCGTCTGCCTTTTACATGAAGAGAACTGCTAGGGTTTGGTAATTCTGCAAATTCTAAATATGTGAAGATTTTGCTGATGATAAAGACCAAGCTTCTGAATTTGAGGTGGAAGAGGAGGAGTAAAACTTTCAGAAATCTGTTGAAGAATTGTCTTGCAGTACACTGTGGAAGTATTGAAAGAAAGAAAATGGAATAAGCATGCTATGCTAAACCTCACTCAGTCATTGTCATGTTCTGCAGAGATATCACATATTTCATACCTCAGTTTGTTCAGCAGGTGAACACTTTGACAGACTGATCCCCTTTTCTTAATAGTTATTTTATGAGATTTGTTTGCTGGTAAGATTTTAACATGCGGTTATCAAATGCATTCCCGTTTAGTCTGATTTGAAATCATATTGCTAGACCTCAGAGTTTGGGTGTCATACATTCAGATACTTAAATATTAATTTATTATTATTGTACCTGTCAGCCACTGCACATTAGAGTTAAAATAAAGTGGTCTTCAGTTTGAGTAAAACAATAAGTTCTGGGGTTGATTTCAGTTGTTCCATTTACAATGTAAATTAGTCACTGTTTACTCTTAACATGAAGTCCTAAAAGGTGACTGTCAACAAAGAGTAGAGAGTAGAAAACATGTGCTTTGACCAAATTAGCTACTTGGTACATTCCAAAAAAAGAAAACACATTGGTTGGCTCGAAAACACCTATAGATCTTCAAGACAACAAAAAAACAAATGTAGTGGATGACCAAGGAATTCTTACTGTATTGAAGATTACCCCCTAAAAGGAGAGTGAAAACAGAAGGTTTACCACATCTTAACTACTTGTAAGACCTCAGAAATAGTTTGCTAAAAAGCTTTTTAATAAGCCTGTACAGTTGTGAATATTGTGATATGATTATATCAGACAATGATCAACTTGTACCAGAATGATGGGGCATGGAGATTATGATGAAGGGAAGAAGCTGTTCATGATCAAAAACACGCCGCCTCATTTGTCAAGCATGATGGAGGCTCTGTGATGTCATGGGGATATGAGGTTGCAAGTGTCTGGTTCAACCTGGCATTCATGTGACTGCTGACAGAAGCAGCCTACTGATGAATTCTGGAGTGTATAGGGTTATAAATGAGCAGACTCAGCCAAATGCGTTGAAAACTCTTTGGACATTTTTTCACAATACAGGTGGTCAATGGCACAGCATACTTTGAAAACCATCCATTATTGTTTAAGACAAAGAAGTGGAATGTTCTGGAAAGGCAATCATCTGACCTTAGTCTTCTACAGCATGCATCTTAATTTCTGAAGCCAAAACTGAAAGCGAAACTCAACAAAACCAAGCAGTAACCGAAAACACCTGTAGTACAGACCTGGCATCAACCCAGGTAGGGAAAAAGACCAGTGTCTGGGGATTTGTAGATTTTGGACAATGCTTGGCTGAATGATTTCCCACCAAATGACAAAAATGTTTGCTTTATGATTCTTAGGCCATATTTATGACCATGCCTGAATGCCAGTGGTTTAATTTAAAATGTGATGGTTTATTATTTCTGTAAAAATGAATATGCCTATCTCTGCTTTAGGCTTGGAGAAACATGGATTAGATTACTGCACACTGTGTATAACTGAATTTCAGCAGGAATTAGGGTCTTGAGAGATTTGTACCAGAAGCTACTCTGCACAGTGGCAAAACGCATTTGTTTTTATGAGGCAGATTGCAGAAAAGAGAATTGTGGGAGTATTGTATACATGCTTTGAGCATGCCACATGGTGATCATGAGAGCCCTACATAGAACAGAGCTGGGTATATGAGTCATTAAAGTGTATTCCAAAAAGTATTTAGGAATTTTTCTTTACTGCTGTACAGGGGTGTATTTTTTAGCTTATGTCTATAACATTCATTCACATGTTAAAAACGTCTATAAATGTCAATGGTGTACCATGGCGTCCTTTATTTATTTTCTGGCTGTTGATGTCTCCCAGACAGCAGAGTTTTGTCACATGTTCTATTGCTGCGTACAAATACAATAAACTTGCCATTGTTGGATCTTTTTGTCATGATGTTTTCATATTGTAGTAGCAATAGAATACCGTAGTATATTGATGCGGTTATTAATGGTAACCGTTTCTGTTAAATTACACTGCTCAAAAATGTTCCATCTTTCTGTTTGATCATACCACAACATATCAACAACACGCTTTTTAAATAGGGCAGTTTGTCATATGGAAATCAATTCATAAGCATTTTAGGTAAACTTATTAAAGCAATAAAATAGCTTCAGGTGTTAAGAGTGGCAGTTAAAGGGTTGAAAGGGGTTAGCCAGATCTGCTCACATCACTTACAGTAAATGTATGTCTGTACAGCCCTTTTTGCTAAATTTCACTGAATGTCAATTTTAGACATCATACGAAAAGGGCTCGTGGGATAAGCAAACTACCAAAAGTCGGACGAGAAAGAAAAATGGAGCAGAAGATGGAAAATCAGAGAACGCATAGAAAAAAGAAGGAGAGACTTCCAGACATAGTGCAGGTGGATGAAGAACAAAGCCTGCCAGCACGTAAGCAAATGAGCAGACACTGATGTTCTTATTTCAGCTAATTGTGAAATTTATTTTTTGTAATTTGTTGCTGCTGCTGTTAATTTTGTCTCCTTTGCTGTGACCTAGAGCTCCCGGCAAGCCCAGACAAAACGGACAAGGAAGTCAGTCGGCACGACCAGGAATCTGAGGAAATGTACAGAAGTCAACCTCAAGCTCTCGGCCTTGTGGGAGCTCATGTGTGCGTAGTGTGTGGGAGGTCGTTTGGCTCTCGAGGACTGCTGAAAATTCATCTGCGGGTTCATTCAGGGGAGAAACCGTATCACTGCAAGTTTTGTGATAAGCACTTCAGACAATCGAGTCACCTCAGCGTACATGTTAGGATCCATACAGGAGAAAAGCCTTACAGTTGTCCGAATTGCGGAAAGAGGTTTAGTGACAGAAGTGCGTGTAACAGACACGTCAGGGCTCATCTTGAAAATGCTTAACCTATCGTCCCTGCAGGATTAGATGAGGTGAGGGACATTATTTGTACACTCCTAAGAAAACAAGGTTCCTTAGTGGCAGAGGCAGAAGAAAAATCTTTAATAGGTGTAGAAACTTTATATTATTTGGAGGTTCATTCATTTTTAAAATGTTCACGCGTTTTAAGAAATGGTTTTTTAAAGAAGCCAACAGTTTTTTTCTGTTTTTTATCTTTCAAAAGAACCTTTTTAGTCTGCTTTATTTATTAGTTAATTTGCTATTATGTGTTTTCATTTCAGTACTGCATTAGCATAATAAAAATTATGGAAACACTGGGCAGATTGAAAAAAAGTAAAGTAAGCTACAATAGGCTACAGTATGTGCCTGTGAAATCCAACATCCTCAACAAGAAAGAAGAGACTTTAGCTAGGCGTCCTCCCACCACACGATGCCACCAGTGCTAGGAAGGTGTGGATAGTACAGCTTCCTCCAAGTCATGTGAAGCACCACAACATCTTTTAGAACTTTTAGTGGGTTTTTTTTGTTTGTTTTCTTTTGAATAATTTCAGTGTTCATTTTTTCCATCAAATACTGTGGCTTACAGAAGGTGCTTGCATGTTAGCCATATGCCTGGTTCTATTTTTCTGTGTTCTCTATCACACAAGAGATCTCAAACCTGTGATGGAGAATTTCCTGTGTGTGGTATCCCCTCATTATTCATAAACAGGCTTAGAGAGTTCTTAGCAATTGCTAATCAAATAGAAACCCTGAAACTAGTCCATGGGACAGACATTCTCTCTGTTGTTCAAACCATTTAAAAGTATCAGTACTGACTGGGGCAGGAAAGTGCAAGTGTTTTTAGTCATTATTTCTGATTTTTGTTCCATTAAAAGCATTTATTAAGTCTTAGATTGTGATGCTTTGTTAATCTTGTTTATTTTATAACTGAATTTATACTATCAAATTCTAGGATGAATCATTTTGGTGCATCAATGTTCTGTTCTATTTGTTTACATTGTTACTGTTTTTTTTGTATTTTTTCATCTACATCAACCTTTTAGCAATGCGTCTAATAACTCATTAATACTGTTTGACTTTGAACTCACAGTACTTTAAACACTGGTGGGCCCCTAGCATGGTATTTTTTACAAAGCTGAACATCTTCAACTAACTTTTTATTCATTTTAACTATGTTGACACTCTTAAAAATGTAATATCTACACTGCATGGACATAAAAAAATGTTCAACAGGATTCATTATGTCCCATACCTCTCAAGATTCAAGTCTGGAAAGTCACATTTGTAAAGCTGCTGCTTTTTACTAGTTGATTGTTAAATGTTTTATATGCACAAATGTTATTTGAATTCGGAAACCTTTTAATATGCAAGTATTTTGTCATTCTGTCCCTTTTTGTCAATTTTTTTAAATGGAATTGCACAGAATGTGACCAACTACCCTTAAGGGTGCATACAGTACATTTGCAAAAGTTGAATATTACCCCAATGCAGTCATTATGTGTTTTAAATGTAGAGTATGGGTGGCAGTTTAAAGGAATAGTTCATAATCTGCTCAGTTTGAGCTGCTGAATTGAATAGTCAGCTAATTTGCTTTTAGTGGAAAAACCATATAGACACCTTAAACTAATGTATCACACTGCTTTGAACTAGGAGATCTGGTCAAGAGCTATGCTTCCAGTTTACCGAAGTAAAGGTATTCTGAGACTTCGTTGTGTACTGTAAAAATGCCACTTAAAGATCTTGGTAATGCAAATACAATTTACATCAGAACAGGAGAGAAGCTCTACTGCTGCCCAGAGTGTGTGATAAGACAATAAGCATAATAACTAGATGCAAGCTGGTGAGTTTTAAAAGATTAACAGTAATCAGGTTTCATTTGTCTTGTTGGTATTAGGTGACCAATATTAATAGTTTTCAACTTGATTAATTTTGATTTTCTTTCATTTTTCTATTGTACAATTGACCTTTTTTTTTCTTAAGACATAGTCAATAAAAATGTTTGCCTACGTTTTTGGTACCTTTTTCTTAATGTCCTGGCAGTTTCATACATCCTCTTTGAACAGTCTGTCTGAATGTGCAACCACAATACTTATATGAAAACAAAAGAATAATTACATGACCATTTTAGCAACTGGAAAGTCCACATTGCATTCCACTGTAGATGTTTAAGTTGGAAGATGTT
>JBBPDA010048008.1:41313-66740 GCA_037974385.1 Arnoldichthys spilopterus
AAGTGAACTGCCCCATGTTTGCCTGTTCTCAGATTTCAGCTGCTTAACCCTTTTGTTTTTTCCCCCTAACCAATTTATGCATTTGTGGATGCAGCGAGGTACGTTGTGAAATTTGGAAATGGTTTTTAGAGGTGTTCCTGAGCTCATACATGTCTGAAGGCTTGAGGATCATGGCCATCCAATTATGGTTTTTGGCTTATCCTCTTCAGTACAGAGATTTCACAATATTCTCTGAAACCCCCAATTACATTGCAGTTTTATGTTGGGGACATTATTTCTAAATTGCTTGCTCACACACAGAGGTGTAAACCCATCCCTGTTATTATTCCTTAGAGACTGCCCCTCTAAGATTTTTTAAAATACCTAATCATGGTAGTGTTCTGTTTAGAAATTAACCTAACTAGGTCTGTGTTTTGTTTTATTAAATATATTTATTATTTATTATAAGCTTTTGAAATGTGTTGTTGACCTCAAATTTGAAATGAACACACACTTCTCATAAAAAATAGAATTTCTCTATTGCAGCATTTGATATGTTGTCTTTGTCCTAGTTTCAATCAAATATGGGTTATATGCAAATTATTGCATATTGTTTTTTGTTTACTTTTTGCGAAGAATCCCAGCTTTTCTTGAAATTGGGTTGTAATAAACTTTGAGAACATAAGGCATTATAATGAAATAAACAGTGAGTGTCCACTTTGTGTACCCTGGGATTTAAAGCTGCACTCCTTCTTACTCTGGCTATGCAAGTTTTATTTCCTACAGTTAGATTTAGTGAGCCAGAATAAAGCAATGGCTTAGTGGTATACCACAGTTACTGTAATGTATCATGTACATGATGTATACAAAGAAATAGTACAGGGTGGAGGCGGAATCTGTTGGAAGGATTATTCACGTAATTTTTTTACACCTACCAACCACTGCTTAGCAACTGTTGCTAGGAGCTTTTCAGTGATCCACCATGTGGTGCAGTATACCATGAAGATAGCTCTGGCTGCATAGTGGAATATTTGGCTAAAGTAGTATGTTCTTTGGGTGTTTGGTGCCCTGGAGACTGCATTCTGCTCACTACTTTTAGATACAGATCAGTTCACAAGAATTATATAGCAGGAGGAGTCAAAGGGGGTTAAGTTTGCAACAAGTCCTTCATCATCATAAAATTGGAGACATACTGATGAGATGGATTGCTCATTTTGAAGTTATCTTTTGCTATCAGCCAATATGATCACTCCGTTATTCCTTTTAATGCTTAAATGTCTGATTTGTTGTTTCATGACTGCAAATACCATAATTGGTGAAATGAAATCTTTAATCCAATTATATTTTTACAACATTCTGTAATTAAACAAATGAAAATCGTTCTTTCAAACATATAATTGAATCTTATTAATGCTTGCATTTCTCATTAGCATTATTATGGTGTAAACTATATATATATATATATTATATATATATATACACCAACAGAACACATAGGTTTGTTGTTTTTATTACTATTAAGTATGGCAGTGTTTGCTTATGCCTACCATTAGCGGGCGGCTGACTCTGAATCCCTGCCAGCTTCCCCTAGCTTTGCTAGCCACTGCCCACCGAGCTTCATGCTGTAAGTGTGCATGAGCTGGTAAATAAAAGCATTTCCTGGTTAAGATGCTTCTGACTTTTACCTCTTCTATGAGGACATCAAACTGGTGTTAGAAGTAGGGCTTGGAGGTCATGAAATGACTCTTGCTAGAGATCAACCAGACCATGGCCATGTGAGAAAAATTTGAGGCTGGCAGAAAGAAGACAGTGGCAAGGCTCCATGGGGTCTATGTACTGAGCAGTCCTGGCTCTTCCTGATGGGCTAGCCACCCATGGCTAATGAAAAACACTGCCAACAAGGGAGCCCTCAGCTCTGGACTGGGGGTCGGCATTGAGCAAGCACAGTAGCAAGCCCCTGGGAGATTTATGAGGCCTGGATGCATGTAATAGTAAGATGCTGAGGGCGGTCAAGAGAGTTTAAATCAACTTCTTAAAGCCTAGTGTTGGAAGGAATGCCATTGCAAGTAGATTTATAAGCTCAAAATAATACTAAGGTCAGCCACTCACCTCTGCCCAACGAAAGCTACTGCTAAGCTGGTGTAGAGAGAAAGGTTGGGGTTGTTGTGGCATAAGCTATGCACTTTGGTGAGACAGACCTACCCCTGCTTTCAGAAAGAAGTGCAGTACAACCTAAACTTTGAAGTGTTTCAGTACCACCAATGGAGAGCCTGTCGCACCATGTTAGGTTCACAGCAGCAATATGAAGCAAGATGTCTCCGAGGTTGAGAGAGTGAAGGTGTTTTTTTTTTTTATTATTCCTCTCCTTCAGCTGCCTAGCTGTATTTCATTGGGTCATGGTGATGAGAGAGGAGAGTAAGGCAAGCGGAGTCTTTACTGTTGGTTTACTCTTGCTGGGGAAGGAGGAGGAACACAGAACAGTGAGCTTGATCCAGTGCTGAATAACAACAGAATTCTCCAGGACCATAGAGTAACAAAAGAAATTGAAAGACAACAGTAAACAATACAACAGCACATGACAGGACAGCATACAGTGCAACTGACACAAGCAGAAACAGTACTGATATAAATAAAAGTGTCAGATAAAGCATTTTAGCAGCAGAGTTATAAATATACAAACATGCAAATATTTATTTTAATATTTATAAGACAATTGCAAATAATTTATGGCCAAATAAATAAATTGCTATAACATTTGCAGCAATATTATTTAAAACAATTATTTGTATGGTTTGAGTAGGGTATGGATATACTATAAGTGTGATTTTTGTTTATGTGGGAACAGTTTAAATGTGTATGTGTGGTCAGGAGACGGAGGCCATTCAGTTCAGGATTGTGGAGTACAGTTCTGGTTTAGTTCTGATTCAGATGTCTGACGTCCTTTGAAAGGAAATGTTTTTGACAGACAGCAGGAGTGAGAAGAGTGCACAGGAGGGACGAGTGGTGTCATCCACAATGCTAGTGACTTTGCGGATGCAGCAAGTGGTGTGCATGTGGGTGTTTTTTTGGCCTCACAATTTGCTGTATGGTTTTGTGACTTGAGGTGGTACGATTCCCAAACCAAGCCATGCTGCAGCTGCAGTAGTCTCTCTGTAGAATGTGGTGAAGATGCGGGATGAGCTGTCCTCAGTCTCCACAGGAAGTAGAGATACTGCTAGGCTTTCTTGGCAGTGGAGCTGGTTTTGAGATTCCATGTGAGGTTTTGTGCAATGTGAACACCAAAGGAACACCACAGTTTCCACAGTTGAGAGTGGTGTGTGGAGAGAGGCGGCAAGATAGCTACAAACTAGGGAGAGAAAAAAAGGAGACAACTGTGTGAACATGAGCACTGGCTGCACCCATTCAAGACGTATTTATGCTGGGGCTTAATTACCTCACTGTGGTAAAGGCAGCTCTGGACTTGTGTGCCAGAAAATTCATTTGAAACAAACCTAGAGGGACAGCAGGGAGACAGATGCAGCAGATATCATTGTGGGGCCTACAGAGCCACTCTTCTCCTCTGTGAGGGACTGCCCCTATTCTGAAGGAGCTGAACATGCAGCACCAGGTCTGAGTCTGAGGGATTTTTCTGATTCTGGTGGAGCTACACATGCAGTGCCATTGGAGCACCCGTTCACAATGGAAAGGAGAGGCGGCAACTAAAACCCCAGGCTTCTTATGTAGTGAGAAAAGGAACACCAGTTGTGTTGGTTTAAAAGAAGGACTGTGTGGTTTAGCACATTAAGTCTGTGCACTGGGTACTGGCCAATGGTGCCCATAACACAGACAAAGAATAAGAGTGAATTTACCATGGTGTTGGAGCTATGGCAGTTCTTCATGTCGTTTATCAGAATGATGGTAAGACATCAGCTCTCATGACCTGCTTAACCAGACACCTGATTTTAATGAGGTTCAAGGTCAAGTTACTAAACAAAATTGGTAGCAGAAAATGGGTGGCCAGAACCTTCCAGAGAGGAGGCCATCACGCAGTGCCCAGTAGCTTTCTGGGTCTATTAATATTATATGTGAGGATTTGTTGACATTGCTGCCAAGGGAGTGACCTTACAATGGTGCGATATCTCACTACTGGTTGGCTATTGGCACTAGCTTGTATACCTACCTGTGGTGCTAATGGCACACCACTCGTAGGTGCAGGTGAGCACTGGGTCTTCATATTCACTTTCAAGGGCTTGGTGTTTGGCGTGCTGTTGAACTCATATTCAGACATGGACAATTTGATGAAGCATGTGTAGGATCTTCAAACCAGAACAGACATGGTACACTGTCTTGCATGAATACACAAGTCTGGAGGAAGCAGCCACCAGAATTGAGCCTATGGCACATGCTGACAGGGAGAACCACTGAGAATGGAGACAAAAAATGTGCGCTGTGTGGCTGTAAATGTTTTGTGTGTGTTAGTTTTATGTTTGCCATTTGAGATGAAGTGAGAAATACTGTCATAATTGTGGGATTATGCCTATAGAAACAGCCAGCATTTGTAGCAGTCCATGGCAGGGTTGAAAGTCAGCTACTTCCACAGATTGATCTTTTTCTTTCCTCAGGGAGGTGGAACAAGGTTAATCGTTTGACAAAGCAGCCTATAAACTGCACAGGTGTCTTTGAATTGCAAATTGAATTTATACTCATTTGCAGCTCTGGCTAAGTGGAAATTGAATCGATTGCCACACTTGTTAAAGTGAGGAAATTTTGCACTTGCGTTTGTGTTTGCATCGTTTTCAAATAATGTTTATTGATACTTTTCTCTCTGCTTGTAGGCATTTCTTTACCCAGAGGCTTTTGGATGAAGGAAGACCACGCTGCAAGAGTTACCATCCTCAGATAAACTGTCAAACAATTGGAAAAAATCAGTGTCTGGTGTGTGGAAAGTGTTTCAGCTCATCGACGTACTTGAAGGTTCATCAGAGGATTCATTCTGGAGAGAGGCCGTACCAGTGCCATTTTTGTGGCAACAATTTCAAACGAAATGGCCATCTTCAAACACACATGAGAATCCACACCGGAGAGAAACCTTTCTTCTGTCCAAAGTGTGGTAGACGTTTCAAAGACCAAAGTGTGAAGAACAAGCATGTAAAACGGTGTAAAGTGGCCAGTTTAAGAGCACATGCAATGAAGGGTACCAGCTAGATGTTTAGTCATATTTCAAACTCATCATTTTACAGCTCCAAGATTTTGACGTTTTAATTGCTCCATCTCCGATTTTCTTAACAAAAGTTTATCATGTTTACATCATCTTTTGTTGGGCTTATATGGATGTTATAGTATGTTGTGTGTATACCTTATCGCATACCTATAAAGTACTGATAAATTATTTGTATATGCGAATGACATGCAAAGTGAATTAAAAGATATACATTGACATTATTAGGTTTACCTGCCTTATGCTTATTGGCCATTTTATCAGAAACACCTATATATGCACTCTGTAGGTTAACAGTTACTGAACTTAGCCTTTTAATTGCTGCACAATCATGCATCCTCTATCCCAACCCTCAGTGGAGAAGGATCACTATAAGACCACTCCTGATTACAAATTATTTGGGTGGCGGGGCATTCTCACACTAGTATTGCAGTGTTGCACTGATATGCAACCATAAGATACATCTGTGGGGGACTATTAGCAGTGAAATTACATTTACACATATTGAAATTCCATACGCAACCGGAGCAGGAACAGTGGGCTGTCAACTAGGGAGTTAGGTGCCTTCCGCCATGGCTGTGGGAAGGGAAAGCACTGTTTATACACTCACTTCTCCCACATTTTCCCTGCTAATCCTGGGAACTGAATCAGTGACTCTCTGGGCACAAGCCCACTTCTCCAACCCCACTGGTGCCCTGAATAGGCCACCAAACACAAATTCCAGCATGTGGTCAAACATTAACTACTGACTTCAAGCATGACTAACACAAACTAAGCATGAGAAAAATGAGGTATCTCAGTACCTAATAGTATCTAATTGTACACCTATAACATGTACCAGTAAGGTAGGAGTCTCTAATAATGAATAATACATTTCTTGCCTGATTATCTCCCCAATTTAGCCATTGCCAGTTCTCAAACACTATGAAGGTCCTCCTCCATGACATGACTCCTTAACAGTGAAATAATATTTAAACATTTTTGCCATCATGTATTATAAATGTACAGTTTAAGTTGCAGTTTTAAGACATAGTTTGAAGTGTGCAGGTACCTCAACTCCTGCATGATGCTGTATGCAGAATTTCTTAATTCTTTGTATTCTGGTTCATGATCCAGGACTTATGATTTCAGTGCCACACCTCAAAATCATGTTGTTTCATTAAGAATACACCTTTAAAGAACAGTTCTTTAAAGATTCTTTATCAAAAGCAATGGTTATATGCATACTCTTGACAGCTGAAATAACCATTTGAATGGTAAACAGGTCTGTGCATGGTTAAACAGAAACTGTATACGGTTCTTTTCAAAACCGGCAAAAAATGCTTCTATACAACAACAAAAAGGGTTCCACATTTTTTTTTATGGTGTTTGAAAGCCCTTTTGTAAAGAGAGTGTATTAAAGCATAGTGCAATAAGAGTAATCATCTATTTTTGTTGTGTTGGCTTTATGTGACTGCTTTTATGATTTGATACCATTGGATTTTTTTTGATTCTGTATATTTTTTATACGATTTGCATTTCGTTGTTGTTTTCGTACACTAAAATAAACAATTTAATCAGCAGATGATCCTGTTCATCCTTTAGACTCTGAAACATTAGCAGTTCCAAGCAATGTGTCCTGTTGCCTTTGTGGATCAATAAGAGATTCACTGCCTTTATAGTTATTCATTTCCAGATTCTAAGACATACTTAATGTTTTGCTAAAGATTTCATCTGTTTTGTTAAATGTTTATTCTATCAGCCACAGCATTAAAACTACTTTTCTAATAATGTGCTGGTCCGCCGCGTGCCACTAAAACACCTCTGACTCAATTGAAGCATGGACACCACAATGCCTCTGAAAGTTGCTAGGTGGGGCCTCCATGCATTGGAATAGTTTGCCCAGCACATCCCACAGATGGTGATCAGAATGACATTTGGGGAATCTGAGTCCTCTTTGAGCTGCTGTTATGGAGTACTGTCTATTAATGGGGTGTACTTGGTTTGCATGTTAGATTAGGTAATATGTGTTAAAGTAACAACCACATGAACCCAAAGTTTTCCTGCAGAACATTGCCTAGAGCCAATTTTGCATCCAGGTGTCATCTCTTTCCCAGGCAAGTGACATACACACCTGCCTGTTCACGTGATGAAAATGTGATTTGTCAGATAAGGCTTTCTACCATTGTTCCATGCTCCAGTTCTGATGCACACATTTCCCATTGTAGGTGCTTTCACATTGGGTCAACATGGGTGCTCTGACTGGTCTATGGCTACACCATATCCATATGCAACACGTTTTGTGTTCTGACTCCTTTCTATCACAGCAAGCACTTTAGCACGTTGTGCTACAGTAGTTCTTGTGTGGTATCAGACAGGGTTAGCCTTCACTCCCCTTGTGAATTAATGAGCCTTGGTCGCACGTGACCCTGTTGCTGGATCATGTTTTTTAGGTACTAACCACTACAGATAGGGAACTCCTCATAAGACCTGCTGTACACAGTTGTCTAGCCATCACAGTTTGACTCTTATAAAAGTCATTCAGATCCTTAGGCTTGCCCATTTTACCTAATTCCATCACATAAACTTCAAGAACAGACTGTTAACTTGCAACCTAATATATCCCATCCCTAAACTGATGCAACTGTAACAGGATGATCAATGTTTCTTTACCTGTTTTAATGTTGTGGATGATCCATAAATAAGCTGATAAGCGTATTGTATTCACTACAGTTTTCTTAAGTTATATCAAAGTGGTTGAATTCCCCAGTTTTTTCTGACAATAAAAGATTACAGAGCCTGTTGCTGAAAAGATAAAAAGAGG
This sequence comes from Arnoldichthys spilopterus, assembly GCA_037974385.1. Classification (NCBI taxonomy): domain Eukaryota; kingdom Metazoa; phylum Chordata; class Actinopteri; order Characiformes; family Lepidarchidae; genus Arnoldichthys; species Arnoldichthys spilopterus. The sequence continues at coordinate 49,293 of JBBPDA010048008.1, forward strand.
AAATATTTCTAGTAAGAGAATTCTGGTGGCTTTGTAATCTCTTTAGCTCACAGCCCAAATATTAATTGTTCTTTCTCTCTGTAAAGTCAAACATCATACAGTTTGTGCTCTAAATTGATGGATATCGAAACACAAGTTCAAACTCATGCATAGACTGATAGAATTAAAGAATAAATGAATGATTAACCAAGTTTTTAAACCAAAGGAAATTAGAAACAACCTGACAACACTATGTGGATCATGGGTGTCGTTGCTAAAATGGACCCAAGATTTTGAGACACCAGTGCATAAAGTAAACTACTGTAAATGTGAATGGGTTTTTAACTTTAAAAACTGAGAAATGGACTTTATAAAATAATGTCAAGTTTTCTTTACTACAAATAATAAGGTAAAGACAAATGAAATTAATAATATTAAATTATTAAATTCAGTAAAACTACGCAAGTTTTTAACCAATGCCTCTGATGTAGCCATCTAACATGCACTTTTGGACTAGCTGCTAGCATTCACATTGCTATTAGTCTGGCGGCTTTATGGCTGATTTGCTGTTAAATATGGGCTGGCAAATGTTGCTGTGCTGTTAAACATTTGGCTGTGCCCGTGTCCACCAGAAGAACAGTTTCTGTGCAGCCTGACTATAGAAACTGAACGCTTTCCAAAGAAAGACACTGATATGTTATTGAAAATGGCCATAATGTTGTGATGTCTGTGTTGTGCAGATTAACTCAGATATTTGGTCTGAGAAATGAGATTTTGAACATCTACTATTTGAGAAATTATTTTTTATGTCATTTAAACATCAAAAACATTAAAGATCATTTTTCATTCAAGTCAAAAGAATAAAGTAAATAAAGTTGAAATAAAAGTACAAATTTTGGGGAAAAAAAAATTCTCCAGTGTATATATTGAATTGCTTGCAATATGTTTCTGCACTCTTTCTTACCAGTTGTCTAAGTAAGTTTTAGTTCCCGACACAGTTGGACTGAGTGACCCAGATGATTCTGGCTCTGTGGGCGCCGTCTGTGCCTGAAGGGCGTTTGAAGCACATGGAGCTGAACACTGTGTGTCATGACCATGGGGCTGGATAATAGATACTTTCTACTGAGCTGCTGACTCGAATGTGACCCCCTAACACAGACTAAACAGAGCACTGCAAAAATGTGAAGTGTGTTTTTCTGGGTGCATGTGCAGTATGTCTGGAGCGCACTATTATCAAGCTTAGCACATGTTTGAGTTTGATATGAGCAGCACTGTTGCAACACAGTTCTAAAGTTGTCTAAACTGAGAATGTTGCAGTGTGTTTTAAGACAGAACTAAAAATGTAAGAATTGAAGTTGATGTGTGTTCAGAGAGTTTGCAACACCTCTTTCATCATCACACAGTTGGAAGTGTGTCATACTGAGGAGATGGTCTGCACAGCCTGTTAAAAACTCTTTGGCTAACCACCAGTGCAATCACAGTAGTACTCCTATGTCTGATCTGGTGATTTATGATGGCATATTTACCAAACTGTAAATTAAAATCTTTAATGAAGTCACTCATCTAGCATTGTGTAATGAAACAAATGAAAGCATGCAACATGAAAACGAGTATAAACGGGTATAAACGGGCACAAGTCTTGTGTTTGGGATTATGGAATAGTCTAATGTTTAAGGGACATGCCATTGTTTTGCTTAGGATTTCTTCATCTTATTTACATTTTCGAAAACAGTGTTTAGGTTGAGCAAAGTTTCACATTTTTTTGCTTTATTATATGAAGTTTTTCTCTCATAAAATTAAATCCCAAAGTATTATTCCTTGAAAATACTTTTTTGTGATTGTTACAACAATGAATCATTTTCCTGTCCTTTATTACCATTAATTATCCTAATCACTTGTACTGTTAAGCACCAGTCAAGAAGGATTAAAACTGAAACAGCAGTAACTCTCTAGTTCGGAAAAAAAAACCCAAACAAAAACAAATTAAAACATCTTTTTGTATATTTTGAAACCTTTGTCTGGTCATGCAGCTTTGTCCATTGGATGACATTTTGTTTTATAATTTTGAGTTAAAATTACTTTCATAATACTGCACTTATATAAAAACATCCAGGATGGGTAGCAGGCCATGGTAGGGTTGGACAGAATTAAGTAAATGTTGTCAGATTTAATCTTTTCCAAGAGGTAAAGAAAAAAAGCTTATTGTTTAAGAAATGTGTCTGCTGATTGCAAAATCATTTGAACTGCAAACTCAGTTTCAACTTATCGCAATGCTTAAGATGCTTACAATTTGCCTTTGTATAATTTTAAAACAAAACATGTATTGATGCTTTGTATCACTTTCCAATTATGTTTATTAATGCTTTTCTTTCTGCTTGCAGGCATTTGTTTACCCAAAGGTTTTTGGATGAAGGAAGATCATACTACAGTTACCATCCTCAGACTATGATTAACCATCAAACAATTGGAAAACAACAGTGTCTGGTGTGTGGAAAGTGTTTCAGCTCCTCAACACACATGAAGGTTCATCAGAGGGTTCATTCCGGAGAGAGGCCGTACCAGTGCCATTTTTGTGGTAACAATTTCAAACAAAATGGCCATCTTCAAACACACATGAGAATCCACACTGGAGAGAAACCTTTCTTCTGTCCAAAGTGTGGTAGACGTTTCAAAGACCAAAGTGTGAAGAACAAGCATGTAAAACGATGTAAAGTGGCCAGTTTAAAAGCACTGGTAATGCAGGGTACTGGCTAGAGTTTAGGTGTTATTTTATAAATGCTCTTTGACTCATATTCAGATTCTTTTGTCAGTAATATGCAATATTTAGTTATACTTGTGAGGTTTATAGTTAAATAAATATAGTGTATAAGGTGATGTTTCTGGCCAGTGAGCGAGAGTGTGATGCAGGCATATCTTGCACTATTTCTTGGGCTGAATGACTCAGGGGGTCTTCACCAATCATTTGAGCGCTTAAACAGAATGAGCTTTATGTGCACTATACACAGAGCATTATGCCTATAGTACAGCACAGATGCTGAACCTGTCCATTATACTCTACCTTCTACTGTATATTTCCATGAAAATATAATGAGTCCTTGCAGGTTCAGTTAATCATTTTAGCAATGTAATATAGTTGTATTTATTAATTATTAGAACTATTAGTCTTTACACCTACTGTTATTCTTATGTTTGTAATTGCATGTATTATTTCTCCACTTAGGCCTATTATCTGTTATTAAAAGTTTGTATGGTGCACGGAGTTCCAATGGAAATGTTTGATATATAAATAATGATCATTAATAGTAATATTAAGAAGAAGAAGAATACTTATGGCTATTGTTATTAAGCAGTGGTGGTTGTCGCAGGGGAGAGCAGGGCACATGCATATTGTCTAAAAAAATTAAAAAGTTAATATTTGATCAATATATTTTTGTAGACAGACAGACTTTGGCAAAAAAAAGTTTGTGGTTAATTAGCTTAATTTAACCATGAAAATAAAACTCTCTACAATCTCCATTTCTGGAAATGTTGGGGCATTTTTGTTGGTTTTGTTGAAAGTTGTAATTAAATACAAGATTTGTTCATTCTGCCCTGCGATGGGTTGGCCTCCTGTCCTAGGTCTACCCTGCCTTAGGCCCGTAGTTTGCTGGGATTGGCTCCAGCTTTCCCACAACTTGAAAACGGAAGCTGCAGTTTAGAATAGATGGATGGATTTGTTCATTCTCTTGAATATTCATTTAACTGGCACAAATACAATAAAAATATTTTCAATGTTTTTATTGACCAACTTACATATATTTTGTAAATATAGACAAATTTTACATTTGATGCCTGCAATATACAATCAAAATAAGTTGGGAGGCATGTTTATTACTGTTACATCCCTTTTCTTTTGAATTTCACTTTTTAACTGTTTGGAAACTGGGGAAAATCTAGGGAACTGTATGGGAAATTGTTGCAGTTTTAAAATCCCAATACTTGCATCTATTCCAATTTATACCTTCACAACAGTGTTGGGGAGTAGTAAACTAGATGTAATTGAACCAGTAGTTAAATTATATTTTGCAGTAGTTTGCTAGTAGTTCAACTACATTTATTTTTACATAGTGAGTTAAATTACTTTTTGCCAGTTGTCGTGTATTTACTTAATGAAACTATACTATGACAGAATGTGTGTTATGTCATTTTTATCATTGACTGTTTACAGTGATTGCACCACTAAGTGCTGTCCACCATTTTGTGGTAGTGCTGTAGGTCTGTTCCAAGTTATACTCATTCTTCTAAGTAATACTCTTAGGCTAACGTGCGCCTACATTTCATTTCGATGTGTGCTTATTATATCTGTTGAAGAAACAAACAGCAGAAAGAGAAGGTGTCAACTGAAGACTGTTTACATTTTTAAGGTACTTTTATTGCAATAAACTTGTTTTGAACCACATGTATTTTTTACAGTTTTTTTTTTTTTTTGCTTTTTTAAAGTAGCTTAAGTTAGACTAACTAGATTTCTTGTTGGGTTCCTTTGCTATAGTTAATTTTCTTCCAGTATGATATAGTTGGTCTTTTCAACTAGCTGGTCTTTATCTTTTCAAAGTAGCTTCCCCAACACTACCTTACACATATGCAAATCAACCATGCTGTGATGCAACACCATACCATGACAGATGTTGGCTTTTGTACTAATAACACTCTGCTGGTGCATTATGATGTTGGCATAGAGAACTCACTCACATGGAGTCCATCTAAGATGTGAACCTGAAAACATGAATGATTTTCCAGGACCAATCGACCTATCAAACAATTTAGTCAAATCTGGCAAGAGTGGAAGTGTTATGTGTATGGAACTTGTCCCATAACCAGGGAAAAGTACAATGCAAATGGAACTGGTTTTCCATGGGAAGGTGTGATAATGTAGAATGTAATTTTACCACAGGACTGCAGTGTCTTTTATTGATTAAGAAAAAGAATAACACATAACAGGATGGCAGTGACTACTCATATGGGTTTTTAGCCCTGTCAATAAGTTGAGAATTAACCTTTTGTGTCTTTTTACAGTTTACTGTTCGTATACCTGAGGTAGTACAATACATTTAGTCATGATTTGGCCACAGAGAATGCAAGTAAAAGCTTCTTTGACTGCCTTCATACTTAAGAAACTAGTTTTCCACAGAATAGGTGGCACTGAATTTATAATGATAGATAGTACAAACTGATGGAATGTTTAATTCATAGAACATTCGTGGGAGCAAGCAATCCATAAAAATGATTGAAATTACTGAATTACTGATACAGTCACTGTGTTGGTGGCCTAGTGGTTAGGACATTGCACTTGGGATCTGTGGTACTACTGTGGTACCCTTGAGCAAGGTACCGTCCCACTACACTGCTGGAGCAGCGGGCAGCTATCAACAGCACCCAGGGAGCAGTGTAGTGGGACAGTACCTTGCTCAAGGGTACCTCAATGGTGCCTGGTCCAGGACTTGCACCTGCAACATTTTGAAAATTTTTACTTTTACTCCAGCAAATTTATTTTAAAGCATATGTTATTTAAAATAAAAACAAAATGAATATATTGGTGATCCTTAGCTGCATATGTCACTGTCGCTGCGTAATGTTTTAGGGTTGTTTGGAAGTGAGTGTGGTAAGTTAACGTTTTGTTATGAAACACTTATCTTCAGAAGTGGCACAAGCAAATATAAACACACAAACAAAATACTGAAAACACTATGACTTAGAAACAACACAAGCACTGGAATCCAGGAACTATAGCTACTTGTCTACCTAAGTTGAAACTACAGAGAGATACTACAGGTAACTACTACAGAGATCAGACAAAGCCTGAAGAAACACTAGAACCTATAAAGATACATGTAACAAGGGACACCTGGTCATAGGCGGAGACATAGGCAAGTAACAGCTGAGACACAATCAGGGGAATGAAGGTAAAGACATAAAAACACATGGCCAAGGAAAATAAACAGAAACAGGTCAAGAACAATGTTACATGCTGATTCAACAGTTGCCATTCCTTGAATCACTTTTGGTAGATACTAACGACTGCATACCTGAAACACTCCACAAGATCTGCTGTTTTAGAGATGTTCTGATTCTGCCCATTTTTTCTGTTTCAAGCACATCAACTGCAAGAAGTGACTGTATACTTGCTGCTTAATATATCCCTACCCCCTGACATGTGCCATTGTAATGAATGCCAGTGTTATTCCCTGGCTATGATATTGTTAATGCTATGGCTGATTGGTGTCTAGCATTAGGGAAAAGCAGTGAACACTAGCAAATTTTTGACCACATTTTATGACATTATATATATATATATATTTAATATGTAGTACATTTTTCTTTAAGACATGAATACATTTTTTAAAATAAACTGTCTTAAATTTATGTTGGGGAAATGGACTTTTTCCAATATTTATTTTAAGAGGCTTAGCTGCAATGTTGTTGTAGTCTAGCTATCTGTCTTTCTGTCTATCTTTCTATCTACTTCATGTGGGTGCTCCTGTAGTGTTATACAGTAAACACCAGGGGGCAGAAACATCCCACCATTTGTAGTATGTACGTGGGGGGGCCTTAATCGGAACAAAATGAATATTTTGTTATTTGATTTACTTTGATTTACTTCAGAGCAGATGGAGGATTTGAGTACCCATGGCAAGCAAGTCTTTAGCAGTCTACAGAATTGTTCACAACCAGCTAAGAATCCTTCCAGATGGGCATTAATTATCTTGTCTGCATTATCACTCTTATGTTGAATCTCGCATTGTGTAAGCATTGTTTTTCTGTAGTGGAAAATCATGCAGAAGCATATATTCCTACAAAATTTGTTCCCGGCAAATTGAAGGGAACTTCATAATTGTTTCCCAGGATTAGGAGTCTGTTCCCAGACGAAGGTGGTTATTAAGGATTTTACCACAAATGCAGTCCAAATGTAGGCTGCAATTCACTTCATTTAGCATTTACCGCGATAAGCATTCTGTATGTTACTGCAGTCAGTTTGATTTTCTATTTCCAATTCACTTAAATGACCCAAATGACTCTGGCTCTGTGAGTGCTGTTAAACCTGCAGGGCTATTGTAGCACATGGAGCTGTATGCACTGTGTGTCATGACCACTCTGGTAGATAATGAATACTCTCCTACTCAGCCACTGACTCTAAGATGACCCTCCTAACACAGCTCACTGCAAAGCCAAGAAGTGTCGCTCTAAATGCATACGCTATACAATGATACATGAGAAAAGTGGAAAAAAGCTTGCTAGCTCTCTGCCTTGATATTTTGCAAGATTGTTTTGTTTGTTTAAATGTGGAAGATAACATTGCTAGCAATGAACGAAAGGGCCAGCAATGGCCCATAATTAGATATGATCCAAAATTTGCTTGTTTTTTTCTTTGAGCTACAGGGACCACAGTGACCGCATCTCTCCACACAGAGAAGTAAGGGAAACAGCCATACTTAACACATGGTTTGTGCAAAACGGCTTAAAAATATGGCCTTGCAAGTGATGCAACTGTTGTCTCTTAGATCTGAAGATCATGAGTTTGATCCTCAGTTATAACACAACCATCCATGCCTGGGAGCTCAGGAGAGCACAACTGGCCTCATGCTTTGTGTTTGGGTGGTATAGCCCTCCCTCTCTCTACATTACTTAACACAGTGCTAGCCAACATGGGTAACTGTTAACTAGAGTAACAGAACTGGCAAATTGTGTTCTCCTCCAAGCATGCAGAGCTGTTCAATGTGTTAGCTGCAGTCCAAAAAGATAAAGGCTGACTTCATAGGTCAGCTTTACTCTATGTTTTTCATTTATCTATATATGTGTATATATATATATATAGTTCACTGAAGAATATTCAGTATAAGATTAATTTACAACGACACATTGAAATGAATACATAAAAAGAAAACAAATTTTAATATGGAAAGAAAACCTAAATTACACACACACATACGTACTAATGTACAGTAAAAGATAAACTGGTTATCAGTTGACACAATGGCATCAAAGGGTACAATGTCTTAATTTCCAACTGGAGAAACATACTGGAATTTTTGTAAAATTAATGTTAAATTGCTATTATTATTATTATTATTATTATTATTATTATTATTATTATTATTATTGTTGTTGTTGTTTCATTATTCTATATTTTTTTATGGGCAGCATAATGCACTTGGAGTAGAATTCTTACTACCAATTCTGCTGCTTCAGCTAGGACACATCAACACAGGCTAGCTGACAGGAACGCTCAAGGTCTCCCAGCCATGAATGAACTTATCTAATGAACTTATTATGATCTGATAATAGGGCTACACTTCTATAAATGTGACAGTCATAAGCCCCAAGCTTAATCTTATCAACAAGAATTTATTGGATGACTTACTGATTTCCACGCAATCAAATGTCTAGCTAGAAGTGTAAGAAAAGCAGTGAGAATGGGATAAAGGAGGGACGATTAATATTACAATAAGAGCAAAAGTAATGTTAGAGATAGTGCTAAAAATATAGTAATCATGAAGATCAAAGTCTGAACTGCAGGTTCTCCAGATTTTTTTTTTAAGATTCACACACACACATTTGATTTATAAAAACATATGCTTTAAAGAATAATCTAACAAACGCTACAAGGAAAATCTGTTTGTTTTCTTCATTTTTAATAGTGTATATAGTAATTTCAAGACTCCATACAGCACCTTTCATTTTGTTCAGGATTGTTCAACTTCGTTGTTATCATTATCATCTTCATTATATATGATGTTTAGGTTGAGTTTTTTTCATGCCTGTTTTTATCTGAATGCATTGAACAGCTTGATGTTGCAACCCATTGAGTATTAGCAACCCACTGACTCATTGATGCAGTCCTTTCATCTGTTCTTAAGCTCTCCAGGTCAAAATTGTACATCTTAAGTAATAAAGAACAAAGAACTCCTCTTACAAAGATAAAGAACTGTATGAGCAGTTGATGTGTTTTTGGAGAGTTTAGATAATTATTCATCCGAACTTTCATTATCACACAGTGATGGAGATGAGGTGCAGATGTGAGGAAAGATTGCATGGTTTGAAGCCTGCTAAAATCTCCATCAGTATCAACCAAAACGATCAGAGGCTGTCCTTTGTTCCTTTCAGCGCTTAAATGATTGATTTGGTGTTTCATTACAACACGTCAAGCTTGCGGTTAAAAGAAACATTTAACTGAATTCTGCTTTTACAACATGAATCCCTAATCAAAAAAGAGAAAACATAATGCAGGAAAAGATAGGCTCTCGGGCAAACCGTCAGTGAAACAATAGCTGTTTTCTTTAAATGAAGAAAGGGCCAAAAATTAATTGAATTTTGTTATGACATCTGTTGCTCTTGCTCATTACCATGGAGTAAGTAGCCTAACAAATTGCTTTGTTTTTTATCCCCAAATAGTTCAAGCTATTAGCTGCCACATCCTCATTTGCCATCTGATTCTTTTTTGTTCTTCAGTTTGTTTTGCATGGTGACTTGTGTAAGGTCACACTTCAAGTTATTATTTAAACTAGTTAAAGGTTTCTTTAATTAACGTAATTCCTGTTAACAGTTATGTTAAATGGTTTAAATGATACCTGTGGGCCATGCACTTGGTTAACCCAGCAAAATATAAAAGAAAGTAATGGAAAATATTTTTCTAATAATCAGTGGTTAATAAAAAAATAACCCATTCATGTCCAAGAACTAAATTTGGAATGATAATGAAAACAGCACAGAGTTGTTTTGAAAATTAATGAGATTTGGGGCCGTTATGTTGTGGATGGGCATCTAACATTTGATTTTATTTTTAATGACAAAAGTTTCACAGTTTTATTCAGAATTCATTTTATGATGCTGTTAAAATTACATAGTCCAAAATAGTTCACCAAGCACTTCTGAGAAGCATTTTAGGGTATCAAAGGTACCACAGGAAATAAGATTACAATTTTTCTTATTATTATTATTTTTGTTATCCCCATAGAAAGGCAATGTACAACTTCACTCTCTCTCTCTCTCTCTCTGACTCTCTCTCTCTCTCTCTCTGTTACTTTGGGGTCACATTTTGTGCTGAGAATGGCATACCATTTAAATAGTATATGGTCGGCAGTCATCATAAGGTGGTTCTTTTCCAGCTATGGATCACGGAGAGGGTGCCTAATATATCTTACAGCCTTTGGTTTGCTCGTTAAGCACCTGAATGTCTTGAAAGCTGCTTTATGATACACCTTCCAAATAAAGTCAAAATGAAAAGAACCCTGAGTGTAGTAAACAGCTAAAGCCCACAATGGTTGACTTCTCCTGTGTTTATGCATTAAAAATAAATGGTCCTAAACGAGTCTCCAATGGCATTGCTCCAAAGAACCTTTTTGGCACTTTTATTTTTGAGAGTCTATTTGTCTGGAGCGTTGCAGCTACATTTAAAAATAAAATAATGAATTTAAATGCTATGTCAAGTGGTTCCCTGCTTTTTGCCTTACTAGTCTCAATGATACTTAATATGTACTCATTGAAAAACATGATTTGAGTAAATACTGGGTATTTCTGCTAGTGTCTGTATGGGATTTTAATGTAGCTTTTACATTACATGAATTTCTTTATGGAAGTACAATCAGTTCAGCTTAGATAGTTAAGGAACATGCACATAAAGAAAAGAATTCAAAAAGGAAAGATAACATGTGAAGATAACAAGGTGAATAAAATGATTGAAAGAATTAGCAAATAGATGTTTAGTGTTTGAAAGTGTTTGTGTTGACCTTTGCTCAAGGTTGCACTGACCAAACACTTATCAAGTAAAACTAAATATGTTTGGTATGATCAGTAACACTTAAAACACATTTACATTTACATTTATTCATTGAGCTGACGCGACTTCCAGGACAGAGGAAACAATCAAGCTTTAGCACTGCATTGGGCAACACTGAAGGTGGTGCTATAAGGAAGACCAACGCATTTCTCGTAATTGTAAAATAAATAACAGACCACAACTACTATAATAAATACATATGCTAAGTGCTTATAGTAACTACAGACAGCAATTACTAGAATAAATATATTTGCCAAGTGCTTACAGTAACTACAGACAGCAACTACTACAATAAATACATATGCCAGGTGCTTATAAAAACTAAAGTGGAACATTATTCTCTGGGTAATATCTGGTTGCTTATCAGGTAGTTCATATGTGACCGCTAGACTTATGTGCTGAGGTGGCTGCGGAACAGTTGAGTCTTGAGAGGCTTCTTGAACATTGAGAGAGACTCAGCTGATCTTGTGTCACTGGGCAGCTCATTCCACCATTGAGGAACAATGAAGGAGAAGAGTCTGGAGTGGTGTTTGATTCCACAAGAGGATGGAATCTCCAGCTGCTGTTCCCTCGCTGATCTGAGTGATCTGGTGGGTATGTAGGATGAGTTGTTTTCATGTAGCCAGGAGATGATCCATTGATGATCTTGTAGGTGAGCATCAAGGACTTGAACTTGATTCAAGCTGAGATGTGGAGCCAGTGCAGGGAGCGAAGTAATGGTGTCACATGAGCGCATTTTGGCTGGTTGAAGATCAGCCAAGCTGCTGCATTATGAATCCTCTGGAATGGCTTGATTGAGGTTGCAGGTAGACCGCCCAGCCACGAGCTGCAGTAGTCAAGGTGAGACATAACCACTGCCTGGACTAGTAGTTGAGTGGCATATTCTGGAAGGTGTGGTCTGATCCTGGGGATGTTGTAGAGAGTGAATCTGCATGATCGTGAGGCCAATGCAGTGAAATCCTTGAAGGTTAGCTGGTCGTCGATGATCACTCCAAGCCTCTTTGCAGCTCTGGTCGGAGTGAGCCAAGTTGGATGGAGATGTCGTGCTGTATAGTTGGGCTGGCAGAGCTGGAGGTGTCTGTCCTTCATCCAGCATGTGATGTCTGTGAGGCATGCTGTGATTCTGGAGGAGATAATGTCATCATCTGGTGGGAAAGAAAGGTGCAATTGAGTGTCATTGGCATAGCAATGATAAGAAAAACCATGTGAATTGATAATCTGGCCCAGTTGTTTACAGTGAGAAGAGGAGGGGGCCAAGCACCAATCCCTGAGGAACACCGATGTTCATCAGGAGAGGAGCCAATACTTCCCCTCTCCAGGATACCTCATAAGATCTGTCTGTGAGGTAAGACCTGAAGCAGTCGAGTGCCCTTCCAGTGTTACCTAGACTGGAGAGGGTGGAGAGGAGCAGTCAGTGGTTGATTGTGTCGAATGGTGCAGATACGTCTAGCAGTATGAGAACTGATGACTTATTGGTAGCTCTCACCATCCATAGGCAGTTCACCACAGTTTCGGTGGAGTGACCACTCTTAAAACCAGATTGGTTTTGATCTAGAAGGTTGTTCTGTAAGAGAAAAGTAAACAGCACATATAAACAGCACGTTCAAGGATTTTGGAGATAAATGGTAGGAGAGATACCGGTCTGTAGTTAACTGCCTGGGAAGACTCCATACTGTGCTTCTTTAGTAGCGGTGATATCCTGGCCTTCTTAAAGGATGCTGGGAATATTCCAGATGTCAGTGATGAGTTTACAAGCTGGGTCAGTGAAGGGATGATTGTAAGTGAGATTGCCTGGAGAAGGTGGGAAGGAATGGGGTCAAGGAGGCAGGTGGTTGGGTGGCTTGAGAGAAGAAGCTTGGAGATCTCGGTTTCTGAAAGCAGGCTGAATGTGGAGAAGGTCTCATATTGTAGAGGTAGTTGCTGGACATCATGTACATGACGTGAACTGTTGACTGATTTTTGCCACTTTTTCCTGAAAGAAAAATGCAAGATCATCTCTGTAAGAGAGTATGGATACGGTGGAGATGGGGGCTTAAGAAGGGTAGAGAAGGTGTTGAATAGCTTGCGACAGTGTGTGATGCTGTTGATCTTGTTGTGGAAGTAAGATGTTTTTGCAGCTGTAATTGCTGAGGAGAAGGATGACAGTAGCCTCTGGTAGTCTACGAAGTCGTCCTGGTGCTTGTGTTTCTGCCATCTTCTTTCTGCTGCTCTTAGTTCAGTTCTCTGGTTGCGAAGGGTGTCCATGAGCCATGGGCTGGGTGGTGTAACTCTGGCAGCTCTGGGAGTGAGGGGGCAGAGCCTGTCGAGAGAAGAGGTGAGAGCAGAGCAAAGTGTTTCAGTAGCTGCCCACGTAAAAAGAAACATGTTACATAAGTGACTTATTTGTCATTGTTAACACACTCAATCACACAAAGTGCACCACAATGAACAGGAGGGTACCTTGTTCAAGGGTGTTCAGTGAGGGCCTGGGCCAGGACTTGAACCTGCAACCTTTTGTTCACAAGGGCAAAGTTCTAACCACAAGGCCACCACTGGCCACCACTAGGCCATCACTGCCCTATAATCACTGGTAATAGAAGCTTACAACATTTATGATGACATGTATATGGTATGTGTGTGTCAATGTTATGTAGCGAGCTAAAATGTTGTATTGTAAACTGCACATTACTGAAATGAGATCATATTTCTGTCCTAAAATGTTAACACAAAGCTGGTATTTTCAAACAGTGTAAAAAAAAAAGGTTTTCTGGTTTAAAAATGACAGCGACAAACTGTGTAGCTGTGTAGCCTTAGTAAGCCCCAGCCTCCACTACTGGAGATGATTTCCATATTGCACAACTGTATTTTTTCAATTTTGCACATAATATGCCTTTACTCTGTAAAATGTGAAATAATGTGGCGGGTGGGATGATAGAAGAAAGACCATTAACAAGCCCACAAATGCAGAGGAAGGGCAAAAAGAGGCAGAGTAAAACCTCGCCTCAAATCTGATTGAGCTTTAAGGTGACAGCTCTCGGTGACAGATGTTTCTAAAACAGAATCTATTTGATGTGGTTGGCAATGCATCCTGCCAACACAAATCAAATAATCAGAGGGAGCCGACAGAACACAGCCTAATGTCTACAGAGATGTCAGCTTTGTGAGTGAGAGAGAGAGAGAGAGAGAGAGAGAGAGAGAGAGAGAGAGAGGAGGAGAGGAAAGAAAGCTGCTGCCTTTTTTATTGCCTTAATACTCCATTTACTATACCATGAATATTTCAGGCTTCATCTCTATGTATACGTCAAAAGAAAGCAGTTCAAATGTGGGCCAGTCATTTCCGTTGATCCTTTTGTTTTGCATGATGATGAAGGATGCTCGTAAGATTATAATGTGAAAGAGAAAGAAATCATCATTCTTCTATCGAGATATGAAATACAAAGCAGTTTCATATAGAATCTCAAACTGCCACATATATACACACATACGCTTTGTTTTCCTGAAGGAGTCTGGTCTAATGTTATACTTTCATCCTAAAAGCTTAAATTATTAATGGACAATGCTGTCAATATCTGACATCTTGGAATGTTTTCATAATTGCCAGGCTGAAAAGCGATGGTAAGTGGTGAAGTGGGGGTGAATTCTGCTGTGGATTTTTGGCCTGTCCAGCTCATTGGTATGTCCAGGCCTCTCTTGATGGCTGGATAGCCTCAGGCGGGGCAGAAGGGAGAAAAACACTCAAGGAGCTAAAAAGTCGACTATGTTATTGAACATGCATACTCAGTATGCTTTCTCCCTAACCCCTTCATTTTGGCAGCAAATGAAGCTAGGTGGACAAACTAAAAGGGAACATATCTATATATCTTTAACCTTTTTTTTTAAACTGCACTAAAGTGCAAAGAATGCCTAATCTTTTGGCTGACCAACTTGATTGTTATTTATAAATCTAAACAACTTTTAAATGTGATGCCTGCAACACAAAAATTCCAATTACAAACTGTTGGAATGGGGCAAAATAAGAATGTAAAGGTTATAGAATATTCAAGATTTGAAACATTCCTCAACAAGTAGGTGATTTTCTAAGGGTTTCATGATTGGGTATAAAAGGAGCATTCAACCAAGGCTGGAAACTAAGACAGGTAGTGGACTGTGGCTCACCATTTTGTGCCAAATTTCATGTCAGTTTGAAAAAAAAGAATTCTCAATGCAAGATTGCAAAAAAATATTTCTTTCACCATCAACAGCACATAATACTGTTAAAAGATTTCGGGAATACAGAGAAATCTCAGTCTGCCATGAAACCTTCATGCTACTGTGAGAAATATTGTCACATGGGCTTAAGAGTACTTTGTAAAACTCTCACTTAACACAGTCCACCACTGCACCAAGAAATGCAACCTAAAACTCTATTATGCAAAGAGAAGGCCAAGCATCAAATCTATGCAGAAACACTGCAAAGTTCTGTAGATCTAAGCTCATTTTAGATTTTAGAGTCCAATGTCACATTCTACACATGCTACAAAAGCAGGGCTTCATAGAAGTATGTGTGCCTATCTGGCCTGCCACATCCAGATTTGTTTTGCACTGGAATTGTATGCCGCATTATGGCATACAAGGGAGAGTCAGACAATGGCAACCATTGACTTTTGAGCTGCTAAAGTATTCTATCAAGCCAGAATGGTTGCAAACATCTGCTTGCAAACCTGCAGCAATTAGTATCTTAAAAATTAAAAGTGCAATTAAAAGCAAAGGTGATGTAAACATTCCGCTGTTCCAAATTTTATTGAGAGTGATGCTAACATCAAATTATCTATTTATTATTAAAATGCACCTAGGTAAGTCAGAAAAAGCATTGTTTTTCTTTTCTTTGTTTATTTGTCAATACAATAAATGTTCAAGAGAATTAACAAATCACTGATGCATGTTTTTATGTTGAGTTTTACATAATGAAACTGGGCTTGTATATTTTCTTCTCTGTAAGGTCAGTTTTTGTGCTCGTTTAAACAACATTTTTTATACTACAATGCTTATTTATAGCCTATACATTTTCATTGCTTGTTAGCTACATTAACTTTGTAACTGTTTTTCTTGGCTGACAAGCAACAGTTGTGGTAATAGTTTATGGTATATTTGTGGTACATTTTAAATGTATTTATTTATTTATTTATTTACCTAAATGGGCTGATTGATAAGCAACAACTATGTAATAACTAAGGTTGTCTTGCTATGTTGTGATTGGTAATCTGCTCACGTTATGCTCGTTACACCTGTTTGCCATCCAGACTCTTCCCCTTTGACCAGACCTCCAGGCCAATCAAAGCCAAGGCCTCCCTTGCTGAAGTTCTGTACCGTTTCCATGGCAACCATTCCTCTTCAGTGACAGGAGTGTTTTTTTCTGATTTTTCTTGCAATTAAGAGACGAACTCCTGTACAAACACATACCAACCTACGGGCTTACTTTAGAGCTGCTTTCACTTCAGGCTTCACACACAACACAAACACACTCACAACACAGAGGGGGCTTTGCTGTGGCAGCATCACCCGGACCCTGGATTACCCCAAAAGAATTGGTGACTTATTTATACATTCCTTTTTTGTTGTGTTCAGTCCACTGACTTCTCCTACAGTTCTATAGTCCTACAGTGTAACAAAGAAACTTCTGAGAGAACTCTTAAGGCAACATGATTTTAAGATAAGACTCATTTGTTTAACCAACTAGCTTTATTGGTTCATCCAACATAAGGCAACCAGTAACATATTATAGTTGTTCAAATACTAAATTGCATTTATAGCATCAAATACTCTTTTCCAGAACAACTACAAGCCTTCTCAACTTACAGGTTTAATGTATTTTGCTTTAGAAGGTCTTACCCATGATTCTTCCTCGGGAAATTAAGCCTCAGGCTGCTGTGTGGAGGACAGCAGTGTTGCCCACTACACCATTCCAATGTAACCTAATAATAAAAAATGTTTACATTGTTATTTTCATTTAACACCCTATGTCCTCTATGTCTAGTATTAAATAAATAAATTGAGAATTTTCAAAACTTAAAGAAAAACTGCTTGTGTGTGTGTGTTCCACAAACCAAAGCAAATTATTTTAACACACACAAGATGTGTGTTTGATATAAATGGTAATGGTAAGCTAGTCCTTCTGATCTTTAGGTTGATGTTTGTTTAGCAATAATGACCTCTGTCCTCGTTCTAGCAGAATTAGGTTTGAGTCCCAGTCCAGACAAGCGCCTCATGCTGTATCAATAAGCATCCATGGAAAAGACTTAGGTGCCTCTGTACATGAGTAACATTCATTCTGAATGTCTGCCAAATGCATGATGTATGTGAAATTCGCTCTAAAACATTTTTTGTATGAACCCACAACAATAATGTGTTTAATTAATCTTAGTAAAGAAGACTACAAAAGCTGGTGTTGAGAAATTGTAATCAGGTTTTGATATCAATACATACAGTGGGTACGGAAAGTATTCAGACCCCCTTTAATTTTTCACTCTTTATCAAATTGCAGCCTTTTGCTAAAATCATTTAAATACATTTTTCCCCTCAATAATGTACACACAGCACCCCATATTGACAGACAATAATAATAATTTTTTTTTAATTGTTGCAGATTTATTAAAAAAGAAAAACTGAAATATCACATGGTCCTAAGTATTCAGACCCTTTGC
>JBBPDA010048009.1:0-13982 GCA_037974385.1 Arnoldichthys spilopterus
GGGAAACACACACACACACACACACACACACACACACACACACACACACACACACACACACACACACACACACACACTAGCAGTCCACTACCATGTCAGCATTTGTGCATATATACACTGAAAGAAAGTAATGCTTTGATTTCAGTTGGTTTCACTCAACCTGATTATTCTGGTTATGGTAAAAAAAAATGCACTGGATTTTGCTGTGTAGACCTTTTCTGTGAGCTTCATTACTGGGAGTTAGACAAAGGCTGCTAGTTCCAGGTGGTTCTGTTGCACTAACACATATCAAAAGGGAATTTTATGGATTTCTCTGCAAAGTTTGAGGGAATCCAAGAATTTTATTTGATTTTTACAAATTCGTTTCTGTATTTAGTATTACAATAAAGAAAAATTTGAGCGCTTGATAGAGACCTATATTTTAAAAAAAAAAGAATAATAAAAATGAATTATTGTTATTATTGCCCCAAATGATTATAAAATGCAAAGAAAAAAAATGTAATTGCTCTATTCTTGGTGTGGCCATTAAAGGGTTAAAAGGCACATCCAGCAATTTGGAACAGTTTATGAATCATTTAGTGAGTTGGGTGTAACCAGAATCATTCAGAGTAGCTCAATGTGAAATGTCTCATTGCAGAGAAACTTTCCGACTCAGATTTCTCTGCAGTGGTGGTGATGGGAATCAGGGGTTGTACGTCTAAAACACAAAAACAATCGTTTTACTAAACCCACATGTGTCATCTGAGTTTTCATGTTATAGTGATGATGATAAATAGTGGTAAATCCAGAAGAAGGAAAGTATTTTGCCTCATAACACCCCTCCCTGTGTGGAATATAAAAACAAAATCTTATCTCTAAACTATCATAAAACAAATTCTCAGACACTGAAGCAGTGTATTTAAAACCGCCTCATAATAATTTTTTGTGTGGGATCAAACATCTCACATCAAACCACTCTGAATGACTGTGTTTACATCTGAAGCCTTACATTATGCAGATAATTAGGTTCCTCTTTAGCAAAATATAACAACTAAAACATTTCCAAATTACTTACAATAAAGTCTTTTTACATGAACCTCCATTATAAGTTAAGAAGATTGTATGCTTTTCTTGTAAAGTTGCTATTTTGGAGATATAAGTTTTTGGTCTGACAGCGACAATATTGTCTATTCATACACACATAACTATATCACTGTATCTGTGGAGATTCCCACTTGTCCAGGTTTTCATATCTGGTGTAGTTGAATCTAGTCTCTTCTCAAGAAAGTACAACAGTCCAGTTGCCTTAGATGCAGCCATGCCAGATATATCACTGTTTTGACCAGTTTCTGCTCTAATTCTCGTCCAACATTCAGAGATCCTCCCCGCCCTTTCCTGTGCTTCTGCATGACCCTTGCACATAAAGAGTCACTTTCAGTAGAACAGGTTCTCCAAGTAGACTAAATCTGGCACAGAACCCAAAGAACGCACTGTGTACAGGGTTGGCCAGAAGTCTGAGAGCACAGTGAAAATCTGGAATTTTTTTTTATCATTTAAAACTGCGCCTGAAAAACTGGGAGGGTCTAGACTGGAAAAGCTTTGATCAGACTATTTTAGCCATCTATTTAAATGTAAGCAAATGTGTAAAACTGTCCATGTTAAGTCATTTGTTCAATAAGGGTGTTTTTTTCCCTTTGTTGAGTCTCCTCCCTTTTGTTCTAACTTTCACTCAAACGCTGGTATCCTGTGCCCACACTGGGGTTTGGTGCTTAGACCCTTTCCAGCAGATTCATTTCTTTTATTACTATGTATTATTCTAATTTATTATGCCCATGGCTCTTATTAAGAAAAAAATAATGTACAATAATATTATTTTAACATTAATATTTTAACAAAAATGTAAAAAAAAAAAAAAAAAAAAGCCCATTAATGGCTTCATTTAATAAGCTGAACGTTAAAAATCCCGGAAGATGTGGGTTTGTTGTGTTTTCTGTCGGCACCGCCCACTTCCTCTTCGAGTGAAGGGTCCATTAGCCAATAAGAGTGAAGCACAACACATCGGTTGCGCGTTCTCGTGAGTTTGAAGGGACGGCTAAATGTGAGGCGGTAAGAAAGAGGGTAAGTCGCGTCTTCTTCTCCATAAGAAAAGTTCATATGAAAATTTGAACTGTTAAGAGTATAACGGTGGGGCCCCGGTGCGATATTGGCGCACAGTCGGTTCCCCTCTCACCTGGCTGTTGGCTGTTGCTTCTGCGGGTGTTTGGCTTGTTTGGGCATCATGTGTTTACTGGAAAAATGTTGTATTATCTGTCAGCTTTTGACTCCGAATACACCGAGCAGATATAAAATTAACACCGCTGATAGTGAAGTGAACATGTAATTTTTTCAGTTCAGTGGCACCTGCCATGGACACTAGACAGCAAGTGAACAAATTCAGGTTCAGTTTATTGACCATATGTATGTTAATGTTGGGTCAACAGTGCTGGATGAGAAGAACATGAAGAATAAATATAAAAATATACAAAATAAATATAAAAAGAACATATAAAGGCTTAATACTGAAGGTATCTGTGCACAGAGGAAGAAGGGAATGTTTCCAATGGGCACATTAGTCTTAAAGCACTTGTCCCTAATGTGAGGGTGAGACGTAGTGTGATGTAGTGACCAGTGCGAACGGCAATGTTGCATGTTCAGTGGGGTGCAAGACCACTGAGTAGAGAGCAGGAGTGGCTGTTGTGGTCCTCGATGATGCTGCGTGCCTTTCTCAGCCCAAGCTTAGAAAGGGTTGAGCTCACCTGACAGTGGGCTGGGCGATGTCCCCTTGTGGAGCGTTCCAGGTGTGCAGTAGATAGTACCTAGCAAACGTAATCCAAAGAAGGACAACGCCAGGGTCACGGGCACCCAAGGCTCATTGATGCACGTAGGGAGTGAAGGCTAGCCCGTCTGGTCTGATCTCCACATCTCCAAAACAGCTTGTGGAGAGTTCCAGGTACGCAGTAGTTATCACCTACCAAACACGATCCAAGAAAGGAGAACTGGTGAATCGGATATGCATGGGGAGCATCTACCATGTCTGGTCTGATCCCACAGAAGAGCTACTATGGTTTAAAAAGTGAGGCTGACTCTGAAAGGGGTCAGAACACAGAGTGCAGCACAGTCAGAGCTGTTTCAGGATGATGAGGGTGGTATAAGTATAAGGCAGGTGGTGTTAATGTTTTTTTTTACACTGGAGAGAAAAAATCTCAAATAAGCACATTGTGTCATATTATGTAATTAAGCCAGATTGTGCTTTTAATTGTGCATGTTTTACTGTTTTGTGTATTATGGTTAATTACTGATCAATACATATTAATAAATGTGATCATTAAATATCCATCATTCATTCTGCAGTGCAGTCATGCATTTGTGTCATCATAAAGTGTGATGGGGTTCATTGCGACTCTCGTCTCGTCTCTCAGAATATCGGCTGATGTGGTTTAGCAGGTTGTGTGCCTCTAGATGGTTTGGGCCCTATGGAACAATACAGTATAAGGCCCCCAATGTTATATGATGTTCTTGTTTAGTGTTCTTTGAGCCCCTTGTCAATGTCGGACACACAGATTCATCCATTCTTGGCCCTCCTAACTGCGAATATTATTTCTGATGTATAAACTCTGTATTAAATTAGCAAATAATTCACAATAGGAAGATTTTCACTAGTGGCTGCTGCTGTAAATTGACCTCTGATTCCATATCTTGCTTTTCTAGACCAGTAGTTGCTCTGCTTCATTCCTGACTTAGTGAAATTATCGTTAGGTTTCAAGAGGAATTAGTTTCGGTGGGGGATTACAAGGCACAGAAGTAAGCGAAACCGGTGGAAATCTTGAGCTGCCTTAAAGGCAAGATACTGGCAGTCATCATGATTTTTGGTCCCACCAAATGTATTCAGATTTATGATGCAAGTTCATCTATTTAATGTTGTTTTAACCTGGAATAAAACTGTAGAAACTGAGGAGAAATGCACATTTCAGTGTTATTAACCTAGTCCTAGTCCACCTGTGTCTAACTGTACTCTTCACCTTTAATGATGGCTTAGCCCCGCCCACACTCAGCACAACCATAGTGTGTCTTATATCACTAAAAAGCTCATTTCCTGTACAATCTGACAATAATTTGCTAAGTGTGGCCACTTTTATTAATGACAGCGTTTACACATATGGAGCATGTTGCTCGAGATCTCCCAGGATAACGCAGTTCTGAGGCCCATTGCTAAACCTGTATTTTGAACCAAAAACCTCAAACATACAGATTTTAAATACATTGTTTATAGATGGATTCCTGCTGGATTTTTTTTTTTTACTAAAAATGACTTGGAAAAATAAGTGCATAGCATTTTCTTAACTAAGCAATAAAATAATCAAACTTCCGAAGCCTTATTTTTTAGAAATGTACAAATGTTTGCATGCGTTTGTAATTTTGTAATATTTTTTGAAAAAATGGCCCTATTCACCTGCAGGATATCGATTTAAGCAGAGCTTAAAGAATTTCTTGATTGGATAAATTTAGGGACAAATGTGACCGAATTAATTTGTTTGGGCAGTTACGGGCAGTGGTGGCCTAGTGGTCAGGACATTGCCTTTGAGACCTGAAGGTCACAGGTTCCAGTCCTGGCCTGGGCACCACTGAGGTACCCTTGAGTAAGGTACAGTCCCACTACACTGCTCCCCGGGCACTGTTGGTAGCTGCCAACTGCTCCACATGTGCACGTGTGATGGGTTAAATGCACATTTCGTTGTGGTGCTTGAGTGTGTTCACAATGACAAATTTCACTCACTTTCATTCGTAACTCTTGCACCTGAGAGCTTGATCTATATGCCTATACATGCAAAGCGTTCCTTAAGTGTGTTGAAACCTCTCAGAGCCTGTTCTGAGAATCTCATTAGCTTCTATAGGGATGTAGCAGTAGTTACTGAAGCAACAGAACATCCAAGTTTGTGTGTTATCACAAACATCACAGCTGTGGTTCGGTCATAGATAATTGTTGATCACAGAAAGGATGTTTTGTGATAATGCACGACAAGTGTTTTATTGCTTTTATACAACAGTTCTACAAGAATAAAGAAAAATGTAAAGCAAAGAAGAAAAAAAATAGAGCACTTTACATAATGCACAGAGTTCTGACAGTGTAGCAGTGTCCAGTTTAACTCTGCTTTTTCAGTTTTTACCGGTTTCCCTGAGTGTGGTGCTGTTTAGACGGTCTATTAAGCATATTACAGCACCTCTGGTTTGTTGAGTCGTGTTTCGTTGGTCTCTGGCCAACTGTAGTTTATTTCATGTTAAGTTGTTGTTCCACTATCACGGTTGCTCAATGAAAAACGTTGACTCAGGGGCAACGAAAGGTTAGGAGTTGGTGCAGACTTGCCATCACACTCGTCTTCAGAATGTGACCAAACCTTACATTGTGCAAACATTACGGAAGGTTTTCTCTTTTGTTCTCTGAGGTCGTAAATGAACACTTGGCTACAGTGTAAAACCAGTCATTACTTCAAAATCGCTGCCTAGAGGGACGATACGGTCGTAAAAAAGCTGGGCTGTTGGCACAAACAGCATGAGAAGAATGCTATCCAGTCAATCAGAGCGTCGGAGCTAATGGTTGAATAATCTTACACGTGCTGTTGCACATCATACATTACTAATGTGTTGCCCTTCCCTTTTAACCCATCTTCAGCCACTCCCATTTGATGTATACGTTTCAGTTGCGTGCTTTGTGTCTGATGGGCTTTGAATGAAGTCTTCTTGTAATTTAATACAACTGGCTGTTCCAGGAATATCAGTCTCCTTTCTAAGAACGTTCCTGGAAAGACATGCATAATAGAGTGACTCTGCCTTCACTATGTCAACAGCATACTTGGAGGACCAGATCACAACGCTAGAGAGACTATCGCCTTTTAGGTTTCGTGACGTCTCAGGGGTGGTGCAGACAAGTTCAGCACTAATCTGGGTTTAGTCGCTCCATGTTATTTACTGATTTACACAGAGTAATGATTATGGCTGGCACTTCTTTAAAAAAAAAGTCAAATTAAATTATATATTTTAGAAATTCCATAAAAAACTTATAAGTGTCCATGTTTGACATGAGAAGCATTTAAAAATAGTATTTCACAGAAAGAAACTGTTCAGTGCAAATGAGTATCAGCAGGATATCTGGTGTCCTGGTGTCTTCAGCATGGTTAATGCAAATAACTCAAGTTTCCACCCACTGGTAATGATGTGTGCAGCCATAGAGGCAACTGGGTTTGCTTAGTGAGGTCTGAAGAACTGGGAAATATGGTCCGCTCCACTCAGTATGTCTTTTGCTAACTTTTTGGTGTTTGCTGATTACTCAATGATGGCTTATGAGTAAGCCCTTAACAAAGGCTGCCTTAACCCCTGTTCTCCACTGAAATTGACTTGTATTCCATTGCAATCCATTGAGTTACTGAGCTGGTCAGTCTGCCACAGGTAGACATGCTCAGTTTGCATCTGAATGGCCATTCGATTGTGGCTTGACAAGGCTGGTTGTTGGTTTTACCTCACAGAGGTGTTGTTTCGGGCTTGAACTACTCGGATGGTTCAAAAACAGAGACATACTCCTGTTATTCTGTGTGCTTTAAAAATATGTTTTCCATTCACTGGGTCATGTTTACAGAGCTGCTGTGGGCGGATGTATTTATGCTCACACTGTGATGTGCACAGTGACATATACATTTACATTTAATCATATAGGGTCAGGGGGCATCATAGAGTGTGGCTGATTTGTGTATAGTGTTGCGTCAAATTTCTGTAATGAATGAATTAAAACAAGGTCTGAAAATATCTAATTGCGATTTTTAATCAGTTTTTTGATTTTAATATAAATGTGATTATTTTCTTCCAGTGATTTTTTTTTTACCCAGGCTTTTTTTTTTACAGACAAAGGCCTATTTTTCAGACTTGATGCTTGAATACTGAGTGTAATGTGCCAGATCTGCATTACCAGATATCATTATTAAACTTTCCCAATTAAAACTTGTCGATATTGTTGGATAAAATAGGATATAATTAAAATTGTGGGCCTTGCAATTAAAAAAAAAATGTCACTGTTTTTATTTGCGATTTCAATAAAAGTTATTATTTGTTCGGCCCTACAATGAAATGTGTTGGACAAGAAGAACACATAAACTTAGCAGGAGAACATGATATATAAGAATGGATTTAAAATAAAAGTAAAAATAAAATTAAGAAATAAAATATATATATAAGAAGAATATTTACAAATATATAAAGAAACTGTAGGAAGGGCACATTGTGTAAAGTTCGATGTGCAAAAGTGAAAAGTGACCTTATGTCTTATTGTCTGATTGTTTGTTGTGTACAATAACTGCATAAAGAAACTGGCCTTCACTGGAAATAAACAAAATACAATTCGGCAAATAAGATGGGCTGTAAATTGCCTTACATACTTACTGGAACAAAACCACAATCAGGTTAATCAACTGAAGCTGGTGTTATGACAGTTCCAATGGTTATACATTGTATGTGTTTACCTCAGGCTGTTGAGCCCATTGCTGAGTCAATTAAGGGAAAGTCAGAGTTGAATCATGAGTCAGTCAACATGCGTCTCAAGTCTGAACCACTGACTTATGTCCCCAAGTCTGAAAGTGCATACTCTTAGGGCTGTTCACTTCCAGACGTTTTGGAGTCAGTTCTAATTTATGAGAATAGAATTCATTAGACGGGACCTGTGTCATCTCTTTTGGACTCTCCTCTTCAGCCTCAACACCACAGGTTTTAATTGAAGTTCATGTCAGGGGCTGGAATGTTCATGTTAAAATCTTCCCACTTTATGTGGATTTGGACATAGGTTTTGGGTCTTTTTGTTAGAAGATCTAACCAGCTTAGTTTTAGCTTTTTGGTAGGCAGCTAGATGTTCTTTTACTATCTCCTGGTACTTCATGGAATCCATGATATCATGTGTCCTAACAATCTCCAAAAACATCACAGATTCTCAACAATACTTAATAGTGGGGATAAGGTTCCTTTTTGTATAACCACCCTTCTTTTTATGCCAAACCTGCCTGTGGTGTGTGTTACACTCTATATTGACTCATTGGACCCCAGAACCTGGTTCTAATCCAGTTCCAGTCACAAATTGTGATTTTCATATTTGGGATTAAATGAAAAAGGGGCTTTCTCCTGGAGTACCTTCCAAATTTGGCAGGAGGTAGGGTCTAATTGTAGTTCTGGAGACCCATAATATTAAGCCTTTGCCTATAGCTTACCACTTGGGCCATCCAAGACTACAAATAGCTGTACAATCACCTTTCACTAACATTTTTTTTTATCCTTCTCAACCATGCAATAACTTGTTTATGGGTTCCTTGTAAATACGACAACAAAGTGTAAAGACATTACTGTGGGCATCCATATTATTTTCCGAGTTGATCATGTGAACATATGTTTCTCGGACACTGGAAGGTCCCAAGATGGCTTTTCAGAGATTACTGTTGTCTTGCCACATTACAGCAGTGCAGTCAGAATCAGAATTAGCTTTATTGGCTTTATTAAAATTAGT
This sequence comes from Arnoldichthys spilopterus, assembly GCA_037974385.1. Lineage (NCBI taxonomy): Eukaryota > Metazoa > Chordata > Actinopteri > Characiformes > Lepidarchidae > Arnoldichthys > Arnoldichthys spilopterus. The sequence continues at coordinate 8,552 of JBBPDA010048009.1, forward strand.
AGTATGCATAATACAAAAACAATACAATACATAATAGACAGTGTATGATACACAATATACAGTGGACTGTACCTTTTACAATATACCATCCACAATAGCCCAATGTATATTGTGTACCATAGTGGTATTTTGCATTTGCTCACACCCATAGCTTGTAATGTCACAAGGCAGCATTTTTGGAGTTGAGATAAGGTATCTTGAAACCTGTTGGTCATGAAGGTCATCAACACCAAAGGTGTCTTGAAACCTGTTGGTCATGAAGGTCAACACCACCAATGTTCTCATTATTTGAATCTGTATTTCTCATCCACTTTTGATGTCCGTAATGTCTTTCCATTGGACCAGCAACTTAATCTTAGCGCTTCCCTGGGGTAACTTAATGAAGTCCTTCTGTGGCTTGAATGGGCCATGGGCGTTTTATTGTGGAGTGCAAGCGACATGTAGAGTTGGTCATGAAAGAACCTGCAAACTTGAGGCGCCTGAGCTTATATAATAATGACACTGGCTCCTGACCAGGCTCCACAATATGGCTCCATGTGATGCTTATATAAGGCCTGGAAGAGGCTTACATCTATGTCTTGTCGACTGACAGCCCTTCCTAAAAATGGCATGAATTTGTATGATTGCACTCAGAGAGGATGGGCCTACAAGTACCACTGAGGTTTCCATGAGCAAGATACTGTACCCAAGCAACGCTCCATGGGTCTGCCTACGTCAGCTGACAACTGCTCTTACAAGGATGGGTTAAATGCAGAGGCCACATTTCATTGGGGTGCAACTGTGTCTTGTGGTGAGTTCACAGTGACAAATATTCACTCACTCACTCACTCACTAATTAAGAATGAGTTGCCAGTGATTTGTGTTGTCAACCGCATATCATTATCTGATAACATTGTTCCTGTCATTATTTGTTTGCATAAGTTCAGCTTATGCATTCAACAGCCTGGCTGGGAAAAGGCCTGTTTCCTCATCATGTATCTTATCCGAACCATCACTTTCACTGTGACTGAGGACAGCATCTTTCTCTTTCAGAGATACTGCAGTGCTGTATGTCTTGTTTGGGTGGTTCCCTAGATCCAGCTTATCCAGAACTTGACACAAAGTGAAACTAAAGAAAAGAACAAATAGAAAGTTAGGTAGAAAAAGAACTATGTCCATACATATGTGTATACCTTGATGCACCGCTGGTCACATTTGCTTCTTACAACATCGTTATGCATTTTATGACCAGTCTGAACTGACAGTAAGTAATTGCAAATGCGTACATCAACACTAGACACCTTAAAGATAATGGGCCTTATTTTGCAGCAGCGGAAAGCGTGATGCATAGTGGTTTTGCTAGTTTTATACCAGCACATACCTCATATCACGCCATGAGTGCATATTTCCTAAACTAACAAATGGTTTCGCATGGATCCTGTTTAGAGGAGGGGTGCTGTTTAAAGGAGGCAAGGCTGGGCACATTGTTGACACATTTTTATGCAGTGAAATTGCACTTTTGACCAACAAAAAACAGTTCTTAAGTCAGTAGAGCATTTTAAACCCACTTTTAATCCTGCACATTTTAGCAACATGCAGATGTACAATGCTCATTATGTAAACAGGTACGTACTCAAAGCATGATCATCGGGGGGACCGCGGTGCAGCCAGAGGTAAGAACAGAGCTGCTGTCGATAAGCTGGGATGGGTGAAAGGTGTCCCATTTAAACCTGCAGTAAAAGTCATGCAGGTCATCAACCGGGTTGCTGGTAGCCACAGCAGGGTTGGGTGCACTTCTGTAGTGTCACGCAAGCCTTTTCACACTGATAGAGGGTTGTTGGCTAAAAACTGGTCTTTCAGCTTTTTGTAGTACCTTCTTAGAGCAACGTTGATCTCCTTAGTCAGTGCTTGTACAGTACACTGTCCCCATGTCTGCAGGCATCTGCCTTGGCCTGATGAAACTGTTTGGTCTGACAGTAAACCATAGCAGCAGAAACAGATGTTACCATATTAGTCTGTCAGTTCATCCAGGTTGCCAGTTGCAGCCTCAGAAACACCCCAATATATGCAGTCTTGCAGGTCCTACTTTGCCTTCCTGGTTGGAATCAGATGAACCAAGCAGTGATCAGAGTAGGCCAAAGCTACGTGAGGGATAGAACAATATGCATCTTTATCTAGTGGTCTCTGTTGGGACAGTTAATATGCTTTCTGTATTTTGGTATTTCGTAACAGTTTTTTTTTTCCCAGCCAGACTATCTGTTCAGCCTGGGTTTGCAGTGGTTCAGTCCCGCTGCATGTGGTGGAATGTAAACATCAACAAGTACGAAGGAGGAAAACTCCCACGGTGATTAAAATGGTTTGCAGTTACTGAATAATGTCTCTCCGTTTGGGCTGCAGAACGTAGAACATCTGTACACCAGCCTTCATTGATATAAAAGCAAATTTGCCACTTTACCTGAAAGATCCGTAACCGGATCTGCTTGGTGGAGACGGAAGCTCAACAGACACAATCCACCGATGGTGGTGGATCTGCTGAGCCAGGTTTCAGTCAATCTAATTGCAGCAGAACATGCGAAGTCTGTTTATCACATTGAGGAGAAGCTTTTGTTGGGCAAGGACACTTAACGCCCATCTGCTCCCTGGGTACTGCAGCTGTGTGTCTGCTGCCTGCTCTGGGTATGTGTGCTCACTTCCTGCTAGCGTGCGTATTAGGGATGTACTGGGTTTGGTTCAATATTAGGTTCTACAGCTGGTATAAAATATGATGGAATTTCATGCAGTCTGCTACATTTCCATGAGCTCACACACGCAAACAAATTCTAATGTGAACATTTTATTTTAAAGGTCAAATGCAGCGGTGTAGTCATAGGCAAAAGCAGCTTCTCAGTACAAAACACTGCTCACAGTTAAATGGTAAATTATTAAGTATTAAAAGTTAAACTATTTGGGCAATGAACACACGTTGATGTGTCATGTCGATACATCGGTTCGTGCGCTATTTTGGTGGATGCATCAATACAGGACTGCTTATAGCTCTCAGTGTGTTCATGTGTGCTCACTGCTTCTGATGGGTCAAATGCAGAGACTAATTTAAAAAACTGTCTAAAATCAAAAAAAAAATGTGACCAGAACACACAAATCTCAAACTGTGATTCTTGAAGTGGGGATTGTTTTCTTAATTGACTTCAGTACATTTTTTCCATTGTTATATATGTAATATGATTACTGTGAATTATTTTGGTCATGATAACTGTGTAGAGCAAATCTGATCTCGTAACAGCCCTAAGTATAACAATACAACAGAGCAGGAGAAAATGAACAAGCCTGTGGTTTCTGGCTTGGGACAGTTTAAGCAAAGTCTTCTTGCGTGGTTGTTTGGGTTTTTTGGTTTGTTCATTGCTCCCAGCTGCAATGAAAAACACACATTCCTGCCATTTTTACAAAGCAGACAAAGAGCCAAACCTTTATGATAACAACTTTGAGTGTAACTAGGGGTGTCGCAGTATACTGGTATTGATGATAACTGCAATATTGAAAGTGAAACACTGATTTTGTTATTAATACACATGATTAAGCTGTAAAGAGTCCTGTGCTTGTAACTGAGGTTCACATTCCAATGGGAGGTGGGGGTTATTGCATCCCTCCCCTCCTTAGTCCACTAATATATATATATATATATATATATATATATAAAAGAACTTTATTCATTTTGAGGGAAATTCATGCTCAGTGCATAAAGATAGAAACAGAGCAGAAGCAAAAACACTATGAATGGCAATAAATAGAGCAACCAATATAAAGTGCAGATAAAGTACAGTTTAACTTCTAAACTCTATGAAGGTATGTACAATTGTGGCATTTATACATAGAAATGTGCAGTATATGTACAAAGGACAGATGTGCAAACAGGCCTTAAGTGACATAGTGATTATTAGTGATAATAATAATAATAATCTGATAATAACCGGATGAGGTGGTGATGTAAGATCTGAACAAAATATGAATGACTATAATAATAAAATGTAGTAGGGTTGTAGTTAGTTGTTTTACTGCATTTATTGCGTTTCTTGATGCTGTAGCTGTAGCTGTGTCCCTCAGACAGCGCAGGGAAGAGTTATACAGTCTGATGGCCACAGGTAAGGAAGATCTCCTGTAGCGCTCAGTTCTGCACCTCGGAGCAATGAGTCTTTTACTGTGTGTGCTGCAGCGACCTATCAGGGTGGCGTGCATGGGGTGGGATGGATTGTCCTTGATGCTGAGAAGTTTCCTTAACATTTTCTTCTCAGACACCTCCACCAGAGCCTCAACCTCCTCTCCCAGAACTGAACCAGCTTTCCTGATCAGCTTGTTCAGTCTGTTGGCATCAGCTGCCTTCACCCTGCTGCCCCAGCACAAAATACACAAACAAGTGCAACAAAACAAAAGAGCAGAAGTAAATGAAGAGGTCTGTTTCTGGGTTTCTGGGTTAGTACAGTTCAAGCAGAATCTTTTTGTGTGGGAAGTCTTGCATGTTTATTCTTTTTTTTGGGTTGTTCATTGTTCCCAGCTGCAATGAAAGACAAACACATTCCTGCCATTTTTACAAAGCAGACAAAGAGCCAAACCTTCGAGATAACAAATGGGATTTTTCACGGTTAAAACAGGTTCATTTGGGCCTCTGTGCTAATTTGATAGAGGTGAAAGAAAGATAAAATCCTTCACTTCAGCAAAAGGAGAAATACTTCACCGTAATGTTAATTTACTTGCACTAAATTCAGTGTATTTATTTGTATAACTTGCATTACCATATTCACTCTGCTGTAAAAAAAATGTTTTTATATATGTCTTTGAAAAAAGGATTTAAGTTGATGTTATAGACCTTCAGAGAGCTCAGAATTGATTTTTTCCAGCACATCTGGTTTGAGCAGGACAGATTTTCTAATTTGTGACAGACCCTACCAGAATAAAACCTGGGACCTCACATATTGTGAACAGCACCTATTTGATTGGACTCAGTTCTTTCTTTGGTCACAATCAAAAGCTATCAAAATACATGCTTGAAGCACATGAAGTTTTTTGTTCATTATGTGAAGTAGTGTTACTGTGATTGGGGGGGTGGGGTGGTGGTGGTGGTGGTGGTAAATAAATAAATAAATATGTTGACTTTTTTCAAACCAGCAGGTCAGTCATGCCCTAAGCATGCCAACGTCATTTCAACAGAACCAGCAAGACAGTACTATTTGTGTGATAATGCATCACAAATCTAGCGGCTGCTGACAGCATTCTGATCCAAAGGTGCTGGACATTGTCAGACTTACAGTACTCTAGCCCAGTGGTGCTGGACATTTTCAGACTGATGGTACTCTAGCCCAGTGGTGCTGGACACTGTCAGACTGACAGTACTCTAGCCCAGTGGTGCTGGACATTTTCAGACTGATGGTACTCTAGCCCAGTGGTGCTGGACACTGTCAGA
>JBBPDA010048020.1:0-13982 GCA_037974385.1 Arnoldichthys spilopterus
AATGTGACCTCTGCATTTAACCCGTCCACACGTGGAGCAGTGGGCAGCTTTTAACAGCACCCAGGGAGCAGTGTAGCAGGACGGTACCTTGCTCAAGGGAACCTCAGTGGTACCTGGGTCAGGACTTGAACCTGCAACCTTCTGTTCACAGGGGCACGGTCAAGTGCATGTCACTTCGCCATAGAGCGACATCACGTATGGGAGCAAGTGTACATGATCAGGCAGTAAGAAAAAATGCTCGAAGTGAGTAGTAAGACATTGGTGTGTCATGGAGAATTTGAAAACAACTGCTGACCTTTACACTGTGTCAAAATTTCACGATGAACTAAGCAGTGGTTCTAATTTTTTTTTTTTTTTTTTTTTACATTAACCTTCATTATAAGTTATAAGGTTCTGCCATTGTCTTGTTAAGTTGCCATTGTGGAGATACAAGTTTTTTTTTTATGATAGATGGCACTAAATCTGGACAACATGATGATGATATTTATGGTTATTGCGATAAAACGTGGTCACTCTGCTTTTCTGACCATTTCTTGATATTATTAGTACTTAAACACTGTCGAACTCTATGTTTGATTTTAAGGAGCATCATCGGTCTTGAACATGTTGCACTATGGTGTGAAAACAATTGAATAAACATTATTTTACATTTATTCATTTGGCTGACGCTTTTATCCGAGGCGACTTCCAAGACGAGGAGCAGTGTAGTGGGACGGTACCTTGCTCAAGGGTACGTCAGCAGTGCCTGGGCCGGGACTTGAACCTGCAACCTTCAGATCCCAAGCGCAATGTCCGAACCACTAGGCCTCCACTTATTTGTACTCATACTTTAATTTTGTTTTCTGTTGGTCTTTTTCCTTTGTTCTATCTTAATACATCGTGACATAATATTTTCTGATATGATAATTTCCCTGATATGCGATAAGATATTTTTGCCAGATCGTCCACCCCTAACATGCGAGTAACACTGAGTTTGAAGCTTGTCTGCTCTGTTCGATGCTTCACACATGCTTGTTTCTAATGGGGGGATGGGGAACATTCATTGAAGAACTCTTTTTGCCAGTGCAGCAGCCCATTTATGGCATTTTCTTGTGCTAAAATATGGACATTTTATGCCGAATGTTATTTTCTTCATTGATTAGTGCCCCAGCCGAGATACGAGATGCTTCGCTGTGAAACTGAGCGGCGTTTATGGGAAAAAGTGTTATTTTACACCAGTTAAACGTTGAGGCAGTGCATCCGATAGCTTTAAAAACCCTCAAGGTCGCGGCTGATAACGTGCGGTTATTGTTGGCGTATTTTCATGACGGCAGCAGGCACAAAGCGCTGAATCCTCACTTATTAATCTGGCCGCTGTCCCGTCAGTGCGGACATTATGAGGACTCCTGTTGACCCTTACAGTCTCAGAAAGTGTGATGTTGAGGTGATGCCAGGTTCATCGTGAAAGGCCGAGAAAAAACGAGAGCGGGAGCAGTTGGTGGATCTTGCTGGGGAGAACGTAGGGACAGTTCTCTAGGTTTTACTGCGTTGGAGATGGTTTTGTTTTCTCTGTAGAGGTTTTAAAAAGGTATTAAAAGGCAGCGGATGCGATTTGAACGTTTTCAGCAGCCTCGAGTGTAGCGTTCCTGAGGATTTGTGTTGGAGTGAGTGTTCAGTGTAGCACACTCATGCCCCTTGATCTCCGTCAGTTGTTTTCGTATGGGGTGTTGAGGCCTTCAGTTTCTGGGCTTGGCTGATAAGCCGCGCTGAAAGTAACCAAACAGCCACCTGCATGTCAACACTGCTGCCTCGCTTATCTCGCACACAAACCAGCTTTGAGCACCCACCAACAGAAAACTCCTCCATCATCCATCACCGCTCCCCCACAGCCAGCAGCTGCCTATGGTGCATTCAGCAGCCTTCTACTCTGTCACACGCTCTCGCAAACCTGTACGTTTGTTTCTCACGCAGAATGCTGTGGATTTTCCACTTCTGGTGGAGCAGCCAGCTGCTCTTCTCGCCGTCCTTCGTTCCATCATCTGGAGCATGAGCTCTGGTGCGTCACTCTTGTCAGCACGTATTCCTGCCCTTCACTCTGAGGCATCTCGCTCATGTTAACAGTGGGCCGATATAGACCTGCACATAGTTCTGCCCCGGCTGCATTAAGCCAGCATGTTGCCTCATGCTGGTGTGTCCTAAGGGATTATTTGTGCATCAGGAGGGCGACGCGACGATACCAGCGCTCTCAGAAAATCGGTCGGATGACGTTAGAACTTTATGGAGGAAGAGAAACAATCGTAATTTTGTACGATTGCGCAAGAAATATGGAAAACGTCGATTTTAGGGGAACACGAGCGTCTGCACAGCTCTAGACATGGACACATTATCTAAACTGGACTCGGTATCAGCAGATACTCAGTATTAAAGGACTTGGATCGGGATCGGGACGTCCCTATGGCTGACTCCACTTTCAGAAACACTGATTGAACAGTGATGCATCAGTCAGTGTGGCGCCGCTGGTCAGCTGGTGCAGTCCGTCCACTCAGTCGATATGTCATGAAACTCCTGGTCAAAATACCCTCAACTATCGTGATGTTACGCGTTTGCAGTATCGTCCACTTGCAGCCTCAGGTGTGTGAGACTTCACACTGCAGTCCGTCGTCTGCGCCTCTCGTCCTGTCTGGTGTCCTGAGCCCTGTGATCCTTTCCAAACATCCAAACAGTCGCCATAGCCACTGTTCCTTTTCTGCTCCAATCCCCCTTTCTCAAGCCTGTGCTGAACACACACTAGCCTGTGAAGCTTGGCATGGTAATAGCAGGCCAAAACCACCAAGCACACACACACACACACACACACACACACACAAACATGCAGTGAATATACAAAATAGACACAAAAGCTTATAGAATATACACAGCAGTGTACACACCACACGGAAACGCCCATACCACAAGACCCCCATCCCCCTACTCCCACAGACACACACACAGGCTCAGTAAACAGGGGCTGAAGAGTGAATCGGTACAGTTTGAACGGTTTAAAGCAAGTGATCGTGTGTTTGGAATTTTTTAAGAGCTACGAAGCTGAATTTCAAGGCTGTGGAAAGTCGGGGCTGCTGAAGAACCGAAGAAATTGATTAATGACATTATTCTGTTCCAGTTCATGACCTTTCTCTTGTCCAGATTTGACCTTAACATTTTCCCTTAAAAAGCAGCGAATTTTGTTGTCGCACAATGTATGAAAATGAGCTTCAGTGAGTGTTTTCATGTTTTCAGCGATTCTCTTGGAAACGCACCTCAACCTGAACACGAACATCACGTTTTCACACTTTTCCAGTGAGGGCAGTTAACTGTGCTATATGTTAATATGGTATATTCATATAGATTTTTTGTATTCAGCGGTTTGACGCTGTGCTTGTGTTGCTCTTGACATTTTTGCTACCCTCTTTAAAGAGTCTCGAGGGGAAGTGGCGGTTCCCACCTTGCTGTTGCCCTGCGAGAAACAAAGTCTTAGCAGCTCACAAAACTTCAGTAAACATATAGTAAACTGTAGAAGAATATGTAATTCTGCCAGTGGGATACGCTACCTGCTAATATCAGTCATCTCACTAAATATTCAAAAAAAGCTTCAAACATAACTGTTCACTTTGACCTTTCACCTTTAACTAGTCAGTTTGATACATTTATTATTTTATTTTCTATTTTTATTATTATGTATATTATTGGTTTTTAAAATGTATGATATGATTTTATGCTTCTATTTATTTAACTTTTCAATTTCTTAAATTTGATTTATTTAATGTTCATTTTTACATCTTATTATCTTATTATGTCATATATTCACAGTTAAGCACTTTGAGCTGCATTTCTTGTTTATCGGTTTTATTTACTTTATGATTATTTTCTGCCATACTTCAGTAATTACTTAACTTTTCATACTTTAATTTAAATTTTGTAATTAATTACATTTGACATTTGAAACAGAAATATGAAAGGATAATAATAATAATAATAATAATAATAATAATAATAATAAGTATTATTATTATTATTATGGCCATTCATTATGATTATTTTTATTATTATTGTTATTATTATTATTATTATTATTATTATTATTGCCATGTATTATGGCAATGTATTAATAATATTATTATTATTATTATTGGCATTTATTATGGCCATTTATTATTATTATTATTATTGTTATTATTATTATTATTATTATTGTCACTTATTATGAGCTATTATTATTATTGGCATTTACTATAGCCATTTATTATTATTATTATTATTATTATTATTATTATTATTATTATTATTATTATTATTATTATTATGAGCCTTTAATTATTATTTTGCAGTTTATTATTATTATTACCATTTATTATTATTATTATTATTATTATTATTATTATTATTATTATTATTAAGAATATTTAAGCAAAATTAGCAAATAAAATAAGTAAAGACATCAAGTTTGGAGGAAAAATGCCTTTTCACTGCTAAGCTGTTTTTGCAGTGAGCTTTTCTTAGTTTGCGTCTTGTTGATTTATCCATATAAACACGTCTGTCAGATGTTTTGCCTTTTAAAGCTTTACTCAATGAGAGTAAAGTAACACTGATTCTGTCTTCGTACCACACAGTGTGTGAGCAGCTTGGCCTCGGCCTGGAGTACTCTGATTTGAGGGGTCTGAACAGCTTTCGGTATCTAGTAGATCTAAGTCTGTCCGTGATTATTGTATATAACAGTGGGCGTATGGTGTGTTTCACGTGTGTCAGCTATGGGCTCTCTCCTGCGGTCATCCTGACCAGTCACACATTTTTAGAGTTCTGTGGGTGTTTGCGTGAATAATCCAGCAACTGTAAGAAAACTAATGCAGCTCCATCTTTAACCACAGCACAGCAGGCAGTAGCACAGCAGCACATACAGAGTTTCAAACACATCACACTAATGAAGACAGTGAGTGTTTCTGTCCCACTTCTTTCTCCTCTGTTCTCGCTCATCATCGTCAGGTCAGCAAGCCACTAATATGGGATTATACAGTGTTAGTTACATAATCAGCCTGTAAATGTGAGCGCCAGCTCAGCCTCCGCTTCATCTGTGGGACAGTAGACAAACAGGGAGCAGTTTACATTGGGCCCTTCAGTCAGTAGTAGAATACTGTCTCTCTCTCTCTCTCTCTCTCTCTCTCTCTCTCCCTGTCTCTCTCTCTGTCTCTCTCCCTGTCTGTCTCTCTCCCTCCCTCCCTGTCTCTCTCTCTCTCTTCCTGTCTGTCTCTCTCTCCCTGTCTGTCTCTCTCTCCCTGTCTGTCTCTCTCCCTCCCTCCCTGTCTCCCTCCCTCCCTCCCTGTCTCTCTCTCTCTCTCTCCCTGTCTGTCTCTCTCTCCCTGTCTGTCTCTCTCCCTCCCTCCCTGTCTCCCTCCCTGTCTCCCTGTCTCTCTCTCTCTCTCTCCCTGTCTGTCTGTCTCTCTCTCTCTGTCTGTCTCTCTCTCTCCGTCTGTCTCTCTCTCTCTCGGCCTCTTTCTCTGTCTTTCTCTCTCGGTCTCTCTTTCAATCTCTCTCTCAGTCTCTCACTCTGTCTCTCTCTCTCTCTGCCTCTCTCTCTCTCTCTCTCTCTCGGCCTCTCTCTCTGTCTTTCTCTCTCAGTCTCTAGTTGTGTCTTTGTGTCTAGAAAGTTTGACATGTCACGTCGTGTTTGTCACTATATAATTCTATTGCCACTACTTAAAGAACATTGAACAGCTGCGTATTTCATTGCAAGCAGAGCAGAATTACTCTGCTTAGTGATTGTATTTTTGCCCTAGGGCGACACGGTGGTGCAGGTCCTGGGCTCGATCCCGGGTCCGACCCGGGTGCCTTTCTGTGTGGAGTTTGCCAGCTCTCCCCATGTTTGCATGTGTGTCCTCCAGGTGCTCCGGTTTCCTCCCACTGTCCAAAGGCTGCAATAGGTTCACTGGATGCTCTGGGTGAGCACTGCCTTGAGCCCGGAGTCAGTTGGAATCAGCTCCATCTGGCCCTGAAAGTGTTTTTTGGCGTTTTGCAGATCACTAGATCTATAACTATCAGATGCTGCTGGAATTCTGTTAAGACGACGCACAGTTCCAACGCAAGAACCAGGGCCTGGATTTCAGCAGGTGTCCTGGACGAACCAGTGCACCACTCACTACTGCCTCAAGTCTCCCCCACCTCGTCTGTCATCAAGCAAATACAGCAAGCTCTGGGAATCTGCCTGATATCGTGCCTCACCTGAAAAATATGAAGGAAAATGCATTTCAGCCTCCTGTCGATGCAGTAACGAGGTCACGTGGCGCTCGGAGTGAGCGAACAGTGCTGGACGTTGGCGGCGGCTGAATAATGGTTTTTCATTTCTCGACGCTCGTCGTCGTCAGCCCGATGCGTCCGGTGTGCTGCTTTTCAACTCCGGGCGTATCTCTGCTTCTGTGGAGTGGAGTAATGAAACACCACAGAGCTCGGTGAACATGTGCCAGCTGCCCTTTGGGATTCTATGCTAAATCAGAAAGGAAGGTTATGGCTGTGCACGTTTGCGCTACTTTTTAATTGCGGTTGTGCGATCGTACCCGTGTCTCGGGGAGCCAGTGTTCAGCCTGGGCCTGTTTTCGCAAAAGAAAACATGATTAGTGAAACAGCAGCCGTCCTGCCACTGCTCCACCATGGACCAGCAGGCTGAGATCACCTGGGCACGTGCTATAAATGTTTCATCTTCCGAGCTGCCGCTTACAACCCCAGACTGCACGTCGGCATTCACAGCAGACGGAGAGTTTCAGTCGAAATATTCGTAGGCGCCTTGCGATAACGAGGGCGAGGAAGGAAGGCGGTGGAAAGGAAGGAGAACGAGGAGTGTGCAGTGCTTGTGTGCAGCGTCTTCATCGGCTTGGTTTTCTTTGGATTGGTTGAATGTCAAGAATGTTCCGCATCCCACAGTTCATTCATCCACTGACCGTTGGATACGAACTCCCTCTCTACAGTTCTTCACACTGAATAATATTATGAAGCAAATATTATCAACGGGTATCGTAGAAGAGTCATTGATTTTTACTGTTTTAGTTTTACTAGACTTAACAGTAACAAACCTAAAGATTAGCACAAGCATTTACCTTGGAAGGTGAAAGTGGTGGGGGCGGCATGGTGGTGTAGTGGTTAGAGCTGTCGCCTCACAGCGAGAAGGTCCTGGGTTTGATCCCCGGGAGTGTGGAGTGTTCGCGTTTGGTTTCCTCCGGGTTCTCCGGTTTCCTCCCACAGCCCAAAGGCTGCAGTAGGTTGATTGGATGCTCTAAATTGCCCGTAGGTGTGAGTGTGTGTATGAATGGTTGTCTGTCTATGTGTTGGCCTGCGATGGGTTGAGCTTCCTGTTCTGGGTGAACCCCGCCTTAGGCCCGCAGTCAGTTGGGATTGGCTCCAGCTTCCCCGTGACCCAGAAACGGAAGAAGCAGTTTAGAAAATGGATGGATGGATTGATGGATGGAAGTGAAAGTGGTGGTGTAACGGTTAGGAAGTTGCCCCTGTGACCTGAAGGTCGCCAGTTCAAATCCCAGACTGGTGTAAGTACCACTGAGGTTTCTGTGAGTAAGGTACTGTCCTCAAGCACTGCTCCCCAAGCACAGGCCACATCAGCTGCCCACTGCTCCTACATGAATGGGTTAAATGCAGAGATCACATTTCATTGTGGTGTACGGTCTGCTGTGCTGTAGTGTGTTCACAATGACAAACAATCACTCACATTCACTCGCTCACCCACTCAGTGTTCTGGCCAGTTTGTTTCCCTTGTTTTAAGTCATTTTTTTCTGGTGAAAACATCGAATTCCCTTAAAAAAAGTATTTTACTTGGTTTTTTGCATTTTCTGCATTAAGTCCTGAAACAAGTTGAAGTGTCTACTGATGTAGTTCGACTTTCTCTCGATAAAGTTACTCAGAAGAAGTAAAACCATGTAGAAATAGAATAGAGTCTTATTACAACAACCTAATAAAATAGATAAATCGACTAGATTTCGGATGATCCTTCTTGCCGGGAGATCTTATACTGTAGTGTGTTTGGGGAAAAAACACTGTTGCACTTTTAAACACAATAAAAAAATCAATAAAACAATTTGTACCAAAAAATCTAAAAGTAAGTGTAGATCAGTCTGATTTTTTTATAGTAAGAGACACCAATAGGAGAATTAAAAATATTTAAAATAGGCCTTATCTTCATGAAAACTGGCAAAATCAGATCTACAGTATCAGCCTTCCCAGTGTGCACCAGGGCTGGGGGCGAAGAGAACCTGGACTCGACACTGAGGCATCTGATAATATTGGAGTTCAGCTGTTGGTAACTGGGGATTAGAGTAAGACGGAGAGAACGCAGAGCTTTGTGCTGCACCTGTGCTGGCACTGGGACGGCGTGAAAGGTAGGGGCTCCGACACTACACTGCGATACTGTTTCCTGTTTGTCAGGAAGTTGTAGATCCATTTGCAGTTGGACTGCTCTGCCTCCTCCTGTGGCATTTTCCTCAGCGGTAGGCGATGCCTGATGGTGCTGAAAGCTGAGCTGCAGTAGAGAGAGGCCGAGTAGTTCGTTACTTAGTACTTTGTTGTTTTCTTAAGACCTGTTTCTCAAAAGCACAACTCGAACATGCGTGAAACAGGCAGCTGATTGGCCGTCAGCCCATCAGGACATTTGTCACATACGTAGGTTTTACAAGTACAACGTGTAGTGAAATGTATCGTGATCACTGCTGAGACAGAGTTGTAAATAACACACTCCGAATAAAATTGAGAGAAATTCAGAAGCGAAAGCCACAGTAATAAAAAATATATAGAAGAAATAATGGAAATGACAGAAGTAGAATAATTACATCTGAACAATAACCATGCATTCTGCATATAGAGAAGTGTACATGCTGTTTATTTTATTCATTTATTTTCAACTGTTTGATTTAGTCTTTTGCATAAGTTAGAATCAAAAAATTAATTGAAAAATTTTTTTTTTTTTAAATCATATATGTATTAATGTATCATTCAGTCTTTTCATAGCATCTCTCATTTGGCCATATTTTGTGCATCAAGACTAGACGTCCGAGTGCATCCTGTTCTGTGATTTTCGGGGGTTCCTTCATCTCAGGCACTGAGAGAGTTTTGATGTCGGAGCTTTTATTCATCAGACAAAACCGTCGTTGTATTTTTGTAGTTTACGAAAACTCTGTAGAATAAACACTTTCTAGACCTGTAGAACCAAGGGGGACGGGTTCCCTCTTCTGAGCGTTGGTTCCTCCCAAGGTTTCTTCCTACAGCTTAGGGAGTTTTTTCCTTGCCTCCGTTGCCTTTGGCTCACTAATCGGTCTTGTACTGTGTAAAGCAGCTTTGTGACGACGTCTGTTGTTGTAAAAAGTGCAATAGAAATGAATTGAATTGAAATAGAAAATGTTTAGCATCAAGTATCACACACCACACTGACGATAAGACTTTTTACAGCGTTGATAAGACTGCAAAACACCTGCGTGTCCTTTATGACGACTGACAAAAATCGATATGTCGTCACTGTCGGACAAAAAACCTTGTATCTCCAAAATGGCAACTTTACAAGACCAACACAAAACCTGTTTAACTTCTAATGGAGGTTAGTGTGGAAAGACTGTAAACCATGTACAAACAGGTCTCTCGGTCTGTTCATAGCGAATAACTGACACAGTGTAAACATCAGCTGTTGTGTTCAAATGATGTAACAATGTAACAAAATGAAGATACAAGGTTTTGTTCAGACGCTGAAGATTTAAGTGTCATAAAGGCGTCAGCGGTCAATTTTTTAGTTTCACACTAGAAGATGTCGGGACGTCTGAAACGTTTTGAAATATATATATATATATATATATATTCTGCAGTCGTCATCTCACACAATCTGCTACGTTTCCATGATCTCACACATGTAAACAAATTATATTGTGAACATTTTATGATTAATGGTCTGCAGCAGTGTCGTCATAACCAAAAGCAGCTTCTCAGAACAACACACTGCTCACAGTAAAATGAAGTTAGAGTAATTGTGGAGTGAACACACCAATTTTTATGGGTCACATCATCGGATCAGATTTTCGTTGATACATCGAGACAGATCGATTTATTGTTACACCACTAATATATATATATGTGTGTGTGTGTGTGTGTGTACGAACGCTTCCCCACAGTAAAGTGCTACCAAATGTTTTCTCATTTAGCATACCAGCCATATCGCCCAATCGTGTGTGTGTGTGTGTGTGTGTGTGTGTGTGTGTGTGTGTGTGGAGGGTTAATGAGCGGGATTAGAGCACTTTTCCTCTATACTCTATCAAACGCGTTACACTCGTATCTGTACCATCAGTTAATTGCTTTGATGACATATATCCCTCCCAGCCAACACTGCACGAGTCGCGCCGAGCCGAGCCGCATCCTTCATCCTCCCCCTCGCTCTCTAACCCCCTCGCTCACTCGCTTTTTCCATTCTCTCCGTCCCCTCGCACTCAAGTCCCCTCCCTCTCCCCCTGTATACAGGAACGTGCCCACGTCCCCCCCCCCCCCTCCAATCATCATAACGTTACCTGTGCAATTCCCTGAGTGTGTGTTGTCCACCCCTGCAAGACTTCACGAAAACAGAGTAGGCCCTTCTCACATAGAGGAAGTTCCTGTGAGGAAGGATTAGGCTCATTACATGGGAAACGAGACTGAACTATCAGCTGGTGCACGATAGCTTTCAACTTTAACCCAAATGAAGGAGGAACAGCAGGAAAACAAACAGGCCCGTCATTAGTGGGTTTCCCCGCTTCTGTTTCCTCCCTTGGCAGGCTGGGCGCAAACTACTGACCTGACTCGAGTCCAAGAAATACATGTCACCCGGATCCTGTTCTCGCCAGAACCGAAGCCGTTCTTTTGTTTTTTGTCTTTTTCTCCTTTTCATTTAATCTAAACATTCTTTTAGAAGTTCACCCCCCCCCCACCCCTCCTTCCACCCCCCCCCCCCCCACCCGCAAACCACGCTGCTGTCAGACAAGCCGCCGGAGCCGCGGAGCCTGAATTCCTTCCTCCGTTAATATGATAATTCCTTTGGACTTATTGTTGTAGCCCGAAATGGACTTCAGCCCTCGGGCAGCGTCATTTCCTTGCAAAGCGAAAGAAAACAGGCGAGGACGTGGCCGAGCGACATCCAGCACACGGCGGTTCATTATCTGGACGTGTTTTAAGTATGGAGATGGACGTCTGGTGCAGGTGGCAGTGCCGTGTGAGGCCACTGCAGGGCCAGGGATAGGAAGGTCATCTGGAGTAGGCCTCAGTCTTAGAGCAGCGCTGAGGCTAAAGTAGATAAGACTATTACTGAGACTATTCGTGAACACACAGAAGTACTGAAGAGAGCAAGCTAGCAAGGCTAACCACCTTTCTGACCTGCGGCGATGACGACACAGCTGACCTCTTATCCTCAATATAGCGTCTTTATAGAAGAAGGATAAAACTACACTGAGGCATCATTAACACACTTACAGCCACCAAATCATACAGAAAAACCATTCATCTCTTACAGCTGATATGTTTGATGTTTTATTAGTAGTATTTTAGTTATTATTGTTATTATTATTGTTATTACTATTATTATTGTGGTTATTGTTACTACTTTTAGTATTTTTTTGTATTATATTATTATTATTACTACTACTATTATTATGTATTATTATTTTTGTTATTGTTACTACTTTTAGTATTTTTATGATTTTTTTTATTATTATTATTATTTAATTATTTTAATGATTAAATGTTTTTTTTCATTGATTATTAACATTTATTGTTAGTATTCTTATTTTCAGAATTATAACTTTATACCACAGACTCAATATAACATCTTACCATGCTCACACACACACACGCACACACACACACAGCATCCACAACACACCCTGCTTAACAAAGATCATTCCTCTCCTAGATCCTGAACATGGCCTATGTTATGTCCACTATCTGTCCGTCTTCTCTAGCTGTTCAGTTGTTTACAGTGTTTATATCTGAAAAGGGTTTGGTAACAGGCCGACTACTTTACAAACTACGCTGCAGCAGAAGCAGCAGCTCGAGCTGCCTTTGCACCAGCCTCCCGTTTGACCGCTCTAGCCCACTGCCATCTTTCATTCACTGTGGCAGCGCTGCATTCCTCTCTCTCCAACCTGAAAGTGAAACCAGACCCTGGCTGTGACACAGCCCTCAGCGGAGTGTGTGTAATGTGATACTGTGACTCGACTGATGGCTCAGAACAGATGTGTGTGTGTGTGTGTGTGTGTCTGTATGTCTGTGTGTGTTTTTTTAAACTGCCGTGCTAATCTGGGGGCTAATCTCACTCGAGCTCGCCGCTTCTGTCATCAGTGGCCAGGCGTGGCCTGAGAGCAAAGCCGGCCTGTCTTGGAGGCCAGTGTGCTGGAGGAAGTGAAAGATCGACCCCAGAGACCGAGCGAGAGACAATGCTTCCGCCGGAGACATGTGGCAATGCCCTTATGGAGGTGTGCGAGGGGTATGGCACTGTTCTGACCAATCACGGCTTGACCTTTAAGACCTTATTGCTTCTCCAAAGTCAAGGTGAACCCGAAGGCTTTTCACGTGTGCACCAGTGGTAAGTCTTTAGCGTGTCTTTGTACATGTGTTCGTGTCCGAGAGAGAGTCCATGTGCCGACTGACACAACGTTGTCCTGTTCTTGGACCATCCTCCGTCGGCTTTCGCACATGGCCTTTGTCACACCTCCACCAAAACAGCTGCTGCTGCTGTTCTCCACACTCGTCATGTTCTGCCTTGGTTTCCACATCTGAGAAAGCTTTTGTTCACCGAAGGATGTTGAACATATGGTCAGTTTGCCTTGACCTCTATACAGAGATGTTTCCCGGCCCCTACCAAAGGCATTCTCTGGACGTGAGTTTTCACCACGCTGCTGTAGTGTTACGGATAAAATCTCTGACCACTCTCACACACATTGAGGGGTATCACAGTTAATCCGGATTATTGAACTCTGGATTACGTGGTTCAGTTGGACTGCCCAATTGAAATTTGCCCTTTTATAGAATCCGCAATTATTTTCATGGTGATGATGTGGGGCTGAACAGTTCGGGAGTTTATTGCAATTGGGACGAGTGCAGTGTTTCAGAGAGCAGCAGTTAGGGTTAGTATTACTTTAGTAATATCGTACATCGCTCAGAGTTGTTTTACAACCCCAGATCAGAAAAAGTTGGAACCCGATCTGTCTCCAATAGAGAATGTGTGGCGCAGTTTGCAACAACGAGGACCTCGTATTGTTGCCCACCTTAAGACTTGTTTGCAGGAAGAATGGGACAAAATAACACCTAACACATTTCATCACTTGGTGTCTTCAGTCCCTAAATTTCTAGAAGTGTTGTGAAAAGGAATGGCAACATTACGAAGTGGTAAATGCTTTATTGTCCCAACTTTTTGTGGAATGTGCTGCAGGTCTGAAAGACAGGACAGGATGTATATTTACAAATGAAATGAAGTCGACCAGACAAAACATGAAATATTTTATTCATATTGTCGGCAAAGAAATTTAAGTCAAAGTAAATTTAGAAATCACTACTTTCTTTTTTTATGTGCGTTTTCTATACCGTCCCAACTTTTTCTGATTTGGGGTTGTGTGTTTTGTTTGGGGAAATGTAATACTAATGAAATCTAACAACGCAAAATTTGTTCAACTTGCAGTTTGGGACATAGGATTCAGTGTTCAAGCCTTCAGTCTGAACAAAATTCATGAACACCAATCTTAAAGAATAATAAATATTTTTCTGATTATTATTGTGACTGCAAACTAAATTTAATAATTCCTAATGATTTAAGCTCTTTATTTTTTAAAAACCAACCAATCAACCAACCAATCAACCAACCATCCATTTTCCAACCGCTTCTTCCGTTTCCGGGTCACTGGAGCCAATCCCAGCTGACTGCGGGCCTAAGGTGGGGTTCACCCAGGACAGGAGGCCAACCCATCGCAGGGCAA
>JBBPDA010048058.1:0-13980 GCA_037974385.1 Arnoldichthys spilopterus
TTTGGACAGTGGGAGGAAACCGGAGCACCCGGAGGAAACCCACGCGAACACGGGGAGAGCTTGCAAACTCCACACAGGAAGGCACCTGTGGCCAACCCGGGGATCGAACCCTGTGAGGCGACAATACTAACCATTGCACCACCGTGCCGCCCAGTAAATGGGCTATAGGATGTTTTTTTTTCCTTTTAAAAAAAGGAGCCTCTTCCTTTTTTCTCTCACAGTCTGCCGTCCGTACTGTGATGATTCTCTTTACACTACTTGGTTAAGTTTTTAAACTAATTTATTTTATTCCAGACTGCCCAATCTTTATTCAAATACCTAAGTGCTTTCAAACACAGCTGTGTTTGACTTTGTGTAAATTTAAATTACTGTGTTCGTCCTTAATACTGATAAACTCTTGCAAGCGGAACTATCTCAGTATATACCTACACCGATCAGCCATAACTTTAACACCACTGATAGGTAAAGTGAATAACATTGACTATCCAGTTATTTCATTACAATGGCACCTGTCAGTGGGTGGGATATTAGGCAGCAAGTAAACAGTCAGTTCTTGAAGATGATGTGCTGGTAGCAGGAAAAAAGGGCTGAGTGTAAGGATCTGAGCCACTTCAAAAAGGTATTATTGTGATGACTAGACAACTGAGTCAGGGCATCAGAGTGTTCCAGGTATTCAGGAGTTAGTACCTACCAAAAGTGATCCAAGGAAAGACAGCTGGTGAATCAGTGACAGGGTCATGGGCACCTAAGACTCACTGATGCATGTGGGGAGTGAAGGCTGGCCCATCTGATCTGAGCCCAAAGAATAGCTACTGTGGTTTAAAAAGTGAATGCTGAGTCTAATAGTAAGAGATCAGAACACATTGTGCACTATAGTCAGAGCTGTTTTAGCAGCATGAAGGACACTACTCTTCCTGATTTCTCTAAACCAGGAGCAGTTTTCCTGCCGAGTAGCATTTACTGGCTTGGTAATGCTTGGGAAAATTGCAGGATGTGGTATACCTGAAGGCAGAAAATCCTGCAGAGCAAGGAGGGAAAATCTTAGAAAGGTTGGGCTGATTTGAAGGTGTGGTAGAGAAAGAGAGAGAGGGAGATGGAGGAAGATAGAGACAGGATAGGAAAAAAAAACAGTAGAAGCTACTATTGTATTAGTCT
Source organism: Arnoldichthys spilopterus (assembly GCA_037974385.1). NCBI lineage: Eukaryota > Metazoa > Chordata > Actinopteri > Characiformes > Lepidarchidae > Arnoldichthys > Arnoldichthys spilopterus. The sequence goes on from JBBPDA010048058.1 coordinate 1,156, forward strand.
TCTCTCTCACTTTTGTCCTCCCTCCACTGTCAGTGGCTGTAATGTACAGTAGCAGTTGTAGCCTATATATTGGAAATTTAAAAATCCCAAAATGGAAAACCAAATAACTTTAGAACGCACAGATATGCAAAGTCGGTACAGCGATGATGTACAGTTGACACTGTATTGTTATGGAAATCAGTGTTCACATCAGTTTTTCTGCCTGGAGAGTTTTTTCACCTTCAGCCCAGGTAAATTCCTTCTGAAGGGACGGGCCATTTGTTTAGGCCCCGATAGCATGAGAGAGGGGGAGAGAGAGAGACATGTAGGGGTGTAACAATTCACAAAATTCATTATTCTATTTGTTATAATACAGTGGCGTCACAATTAGGATGCACCAAAGCACTATTTGTATGTCGAGGCCGATATACCATACTTTTCATGTACATATAGACATAAAAAAATAGGAAAATATAATTTTCATATAAATTATGTTTATTTCTTTATTTCTATAATCTTAAAAATGAGAAAAAATGAGATCTAAACATTTTACCACAGCATCACCTAAACATTCTGTTCTTACAGTAAAATAACTGTAAATGTAACTGTAAATAAATTAAATGAAATTTTACCCCATGCCAATATACTTTATAACAAATCTTTGCTGATACCAATATGATTCCAATGTCATTGTGCATCCCTACAGCAGGAATATGCAGTGCCTGAAAATGTGCTGTTGTTGTTCAGCTCATTTGTGTGTTTGTGAATGCTTATGTGTGAGAAAAAGAAAGATATAGAGTTGGAAGGGAAGAGAAGGAGTGAGCAAAAAATGGAGAGAGACAGTGACAAAATCTGGGGAAAAAGAGGGAGAAAAGGAAGGACTGAGGGAAAGAAAGAGAGACAGAGAAACAGAAAGGGAGCAAGATGGAGAGAGAAGATGAAGGACAGAGAGATAGAGGGAGGAAGAGAGAAAGTAACAGTGAAGGGGGGAGAGAAAGAGACAGGGATGAGAGAAAGATAGGGAAGGAGAGAGAGAAAACGAGGGACAGAGAGAAACTGATAATGGCGGGGGGGGGGTGTTGCCATGCAGTTTTCTGTCGTTCCGCTGTGCCTTTTGTGTGCAGGGATGATGGATGACGGGCAGGGAGTAAATGTGATTTGGATGCTCCACCGTGTGTGTGTGTGTGTGTGTGTGTGTGTGTGTGTGTGTGTGTGTGTGTGTGCGCGCACGCCTGCGCTGTGAATGCTCATGTGGGTTTCAGAGTATGTCTGTTCCTCCAGGACTGTGAATGTGATCTGAATACTTCAGCTGGTGTGTGTGTATGTGTGTGTGTGTGTGCATGTGCGTGTGGACAGTCTGTTCTGTGCAGTGCCTCACCACTTTGTCCAGCACATGAATGAGTATTCAGCACACACTTTCTCTCTTTTCTTCAGCCTCTTCTTTCTCTCCTCACTGGTGTTTTTCAGCCTTTGTGAACAAATGCAGTGTTAATAAACACTGACCGTATGTCCACAAGTATCAAGACAGCCTTTCCAGTGCAGTCAGCTCCTTGGAGCTATCATTGCCAAAAATATTGATACATACACCAATCAGACATTGCAGCGAGGCCAGTGAGACCCCCCCACTATATTTTCAAAAAAAATTCTAATTATTTCCCATCACATACCGTACAGCCAATTGAGGTTGTCAGCATGAAGAATTAGCTTTCAGAGTGTTCCCCAGTGATTGAATGGCTGAGATACACAGGTTTTATTTGAATGTTTCAACTTTGTAGCCCGGCCCATTCTTGCTGAAGTTATAAAGAGTGTTTCAGTTCAGACTGCTTTTGGATTGAGGCTTATTCACATATAAGAAGTCTTTGACCATGTCCACACATATCCAGGATTTTCCGTCTTGGTTTTTAAAAAATCCCAAAATATCTCTGTCCACACATAAACATAAAAACGCTGTCAGAAGCATGCCAAAGAACCAGGTGGATGAGCTCGCTTTCAAAGTTTCCTCACCAACCACTGTTCCAACCAGGTCTTGTCCAAAACCGGCGACGATGTTGCCGTCAGGTGTAACAGTGTCTGTGCTGAATATAGCCACGAAGCTTCACTCAGACGCCTGTATAAGCAGGTAAAAAGTGTTAATAGTAGAGTTACGAGCAACAGTGTTTTGCCTGCATCTGCTGTTACAGAAAATTTCCTCGCTCATGTAAAGAAAGGCAGTGTGACGAAGTCGCGCAGTTTCGATAAAAAACTTCGTTTTCCTCGTCCACACGTAAACACAAGCAGCATTTTCAAAAATCTTTTCCTTGGGCTGCGTTTTTTTAAAACCTCCATTTTCAGTGACCAAAAATGCTGTTTACGTGTGGACGGAAGCCAAAAAGCATAGAAATGGCTACGTTTTCAGAAATATCCATCTACATGTGGACAGGGCCTTAAAGGGATAAATTTAAGGGATAAACAGAGGTGGGAAATGTGTAGACACACAAAAAGTGCAGTAATCTATGATGTACAAATAATAAAATAAATTTAGAGAAAAAATTTGCATAACACACTACTGAGGCTCTGACTGCATGTAACTCTCTCTCATGTGTGTGCGTGTGCATGTGTGTCTGTGTGTGTGTTTTTATCTGATCTGTTGGACGTCTCTTAGACACAGGCTTAAAATAGAGCTGATTTGCCAAGCGCCCTCTTTCTCTCACTTTCTCTCTTTCTCGCTCTCTGTTCGTCTGTCTCTCTCTCTCTCTGTCTGTCTCTCTCGCTCTCTTTTCACACCGCCACCTGTTAAACTGATTCAAACGAGAGGCTTCTGCTGTCGCTGTGTGTTTGTGTCACTGAGGTGACATTTGAACCTGTCACTTTAACAGCAGCGAATTTTATCTTCTCACCTCCACTTTGTAATTGGAGAGAGAGAGAGAATATAATGATGCTACTGATGTGACCCTTCTGTCATAGGGCTCTGTGATGTCCATGGAAATAAGACAAACTGCCATCTGCCTCTAATACACTATACGGCCACTATATGTAGGCCCCTTACCATCACACCTAAAGAATTTCCAGAATCACAAGCATTTATATGGAGTTAAATGCATCTATCCACTCTTCTGGGCAGGTTTTCCAAAAGGATTTGGAGTGTATCTATGGGAATTTGTGCCTGTTAAGTCAAAATAGAGCATTTGTGAGTTCAGGCACTGATGAGAAGATGAGAAGGAGAAGACCTGCCTCACCATCGTTCTTCTAGTTCATCATAAATGTGTCCAGGTGGCACTTTGTGCACAGGGCATGGTCATAGTCCAACTTTTGTAAAATGTACTTGCCTACAACGTTTTTGTGTGCTGTAGCATTAACACCACCCTTCACTGGAACTGAGGTTACTTTTTAGGGGTGTAAATCATACATTTCATAATGATTCGATCTGATCGATTATGTCTTTGAAGGATTTTCGATACCTTAAAATTTGTAATGATGCAATTCGGTTGATTTGTTTTGATACTGGGGACTGCAGTCAGCGTGAAATATGATAAGAATTTCACAAAACCTGCTACATGTCCATGATCTCACACATGCAGACACTTTATTATTAAATGTCAAATACAGCGGTGTAGTCATGAGCAAAAGCAGCTTTTCCGTACAAAACACTGCACACTGTTATATGAAGAAAAATGAAAAACATTGATTTTTATGCCTTGGATCGTGCACTATTTTGGTCATTGTTACACCCCTAGTAACAGCCTCAGCCCATTATTCCTCCTCAACCAAACTTTACTGATGGCACTCTGCATTAGTAGTGTTTTCTTGGCAACTGCCAAATCCAGATTCTTCTTCAGAGAATTGTTAATAATAAACTTCGATTCATTTAAATGCTTGATCCACACTGAAGTTATAGGTAGTGTTTCATCCCTGACTACTTTTTAAACAAGGCGCAATACACAGTGGCCAATCAGAACAGAGGCAATTTACATATGTCCGTTTTAAAGACACAGTAACAAAAACAGCTGACATTAATGTAAAAAGGCTTAATTTAAACGTTTAAATGGATGTTTTTTAGTACATAAACCCCCAAAAGGGTCATAAGTGGATCTAAATAAAATACAAGAAAATGAAGGATTTATATTTATATATTTACATTTACATTACATTTATTCATTTGGCTGACTCTTTTATCCAAAGCAACTTCCAGGACAGAGGAAACAATCAAGCATTCGTGCTGTATAGGGTAACACTGAAGGTGGGGCTACAAGGAATTTTCTCATTTCTCGCATTTTCTCATAATTGTACAATAAATAACAGACCCAACTACTACAATACATACATATGCCAAGAATATTCATACTGGCACATACGTAATGTGTAATATCTTGCATTATTCTCAATAATCTAGTACCTAGTGACATCACTGCTGTTCCTTTAAAACACTAAAGGCACTGAATGCATGATTATTTACAGCACTAGATCTTTTTCAGTGCAATCTGAAATGATCTCAGGGTTGCAGAACAGAATTAGGTTGAGCTCGTTCTGAGTTTTCTCCCACCGTTTGTGTTAAAATAACAGATTAGCACAAAACTAGAGAGGGAGCCAGCTGTGACTATAGAAAGAACAGGGCTCTATTGATTGACCCTGTTAGTGTAATTAGGTTTTCTCTCTCTCTTTCTCTCTCTGTCTCTCTTTCTCCCTCTCTCTATGCTCCCTCCTTCCACCACTCAGTGCCTTCATAGAGGTACACGGCATCCACGACCCTCGAGTCCTGTAATTACTGTATAAATAGTTCTAGCAGAATGTTTGGAAACTGTGTCTTTTTCCTGTGGAGGGATATAATTTTACTGCTTTTTTCCCTCCTTTCATTTTTCAATCATTATTTAACGGCCCGAATTACAGCCCCTTACCTCAGCCCACCCCCTCCTTTGTCCCTATCGCTATCTCTCTCTCTCCTTCTCTGAATCTCTGTCTCTCTTACTCTGTGTTTTTTCCTTTTTTTTTCTCTGTTTTTGTCTCTTTCTGTCCTTTGGTGTCCCATTCACTCTCTCTTTTTTTGCCTCTTCCTTTTTTTTCTCTCTTCCTTTTTCCCTCTGTCACTTACTCTTTCTCTCTTTCTCTGCAGTCACACAGACGAATTGTAGAATTGTGGTGTGGAATGAGCAGAAAAAGCTCACACAGCACTGATGTCAACAAACAGACCGTATCAGTTCAGAACTTAACAGTAACGTGTGTTTAAACACACAACTTCATTTTACTGTAGCATTTATTGGCATCCTGGCAATACCATGCCAGTTATACCAGTTCTGTGGCTGCATTATCCATGAAACTAAAGATCTGATCACTACTCGCTACTGTCACTCCTGCTTTCGCTCAGGTCTGGCTCGTCTGGCTGCGAGAGAACATATTGTTCTGTTCCCTCAAACGCAGGTTAGCACTGAGTTTGTGGGGCTAATTTAGTCACTCTACTTTCTAATTCTTTTTCTCTCTCATGGTTAGGGAGCGTGCGCATTGCAGTGGTTGTTTTGCTGCTATTTGTCTTATCTCATTTATACTCGTGACTCCTCTCCACCTTTGCAGCTAAATACAAGCAAATACAGGACACACCCTCTTCTTGTGCACAAATTGGCCAAATCCAGTTCTGGCATGATTCTGATCTTGCATGCCTGATGTTTGTACTGGATTGTTTTCCAAATTTTTTGTGAAGTTTTTTCAATTTCAGTGCAAAATTCCACCAGTAGACAGTGATTGTGTATTAAACTGACTGAATTGTGTTCTCTGTAGAGAATGTGTTGGTGGGCAGTGGTGGCCTAGTGGTTAAGACATTGTTTTTGTGAACTGAATATCACAACCTGTCCCAGGCACTACTGAGGTACCCTTGAGCAAGGTACCGTCCCACTACACTGCTCTCCGCTGTTGATAGCTGCTCCAAGTTTGAACGTGTGATGGATTTAATGTAGAGGTCACATTTTGTTGTGCTTGAGTGTGTTCACAATGACAAATAGTCACTTTCACTTCATACAGGTGAAGTCAGTTTTATTTTTATAGCACTTTTTACAGAATCCGGGTCCAAGCCCTTAATGAGCAAGCCAAAAACAGAGGCAAAGAAAAACTGCTGTAGGAAGAAACCTTGGGAGGAACCAAGACTCAGAAGAGGAACCCATCGTCCTCTGGTCAACACAAGATAGCGATAATAGACAAAAAAAAGGAAAGGAAAGTAAAACACACCACTGTATATTGTGTATGATATTTTGTGTACAACTGTATATCCACCTTTTACTTGAGCAATCATACACTATACTAATTGTAAATGCTCAATCCATATAATTAAGCTAAAAAAAAACCTATTAGCAGATTTTTGTCTCTTATGCAAGGCATCGATTATTCTGGACTCATCATGGAATGACTCAGTGTTATTTTTGGTGATACAGCTCAGCAGGCCTAGTTGTGAGGAACCTACTAATTGGTTAATGTGGTTACAGTAGCTGATTTAAGTGCTGTTATTCATTCGCTGTTTGTTATTTATGCAATAATACATGAGAATTGGCACCCCATCGTGAAATATCAGCACTAGTGTACTGCCATCATTTGGCGTAGTCCTCCACTAATGGGGCAATGTTGATGTAACTTTTAGCGAGTTGCCCCATGACCTGAAGGTCGCCGGTTCAAATCCCAGGCTGGTAAGAGTACCACTAAGGTAACTGTGAACAAGGTATTGTCCCCAGGCGCTGCCTATGTGAGCTGCCCACTGCTCCTACATGGGTGGTTTAAATGCAAAGGTCACATTTTGCTGTGGTGTGTTCACAATGGCAAATAATCACTCACTCACTAGTGTCAGTGCCAGAATTCACAGTACAGCACAACCCCAAACGTACTATTGTAGTTATACCACGGTTTATGAATTTATTACGCTGGCTTTGTGGTTACACTGGTCACTGGTTTAAGTCTCAACCCGGGTACCACTGAGGTACCCCTGAGCAAGGTTCCATCCCACAACACTGCTGTCCTGGCGCTGTTGATAGCTGCCCGCTGCTCCACATGTGCACGTGTAATGGGTTAAATGCAAAGGTCACATTTTTATTGTGGTGCACTGTGTGTTGTGCTGTGGTGTGTTTACAATGACAAATAATCACTTTCACTTTCAAAGACAAACAGCTCTGGTCAAGCTCTGCGGCTGCATCACCTTTCGAAATTTAGGGATGTGTACAAAGTCTGCTCGTCAAGTCAGAACATAAACACACCTGAGACTTATTAGCTAATGTCATGAGAGAACTAGCTCCACATTTCACATTAGGGTAGCACATTTAGACGCAGTATCAGCAGCTACCAGCATTAACTGAAACACCACAAACATCAGAGCTCACTTTTTAAAGCGAAGTGAAAGTGACTTTCATTGTGAACGCACTCAGTCACACAAAGTGCGCCACAATGAAACGTGACCTCTGCATTTAACCCATCCACATATGAAGCAGGGGACAGCTATTGACAGCACCTGGGGAGCAGCGTAGCAGGACGGTCCTCAAGGGTAACTCAGTTGTACTTGGGCCGGAACTTAAACCTACAACCTTATGATCACAAGGGCAAGTCTATAACCACTAGGCTACAACTGCCCCTTTCCTCAACCACATGGATTAGTTTCTGTTTGTCTGTATTTGCATGGTTAACCATGTGGCTTCACTGCTGAATTCACAGTCAAACAGTTCAAAATCAAAATGGAGTTTTGTCACTCGTGGGGTTGATTTTGGTGGGAGTGATTTGTTCTTGCTCACTTCCGCCTCTTGCTGTTGATTATTCTAGTGGTTCTTTTCAGCTGGATTGTTACTAGGAATAACTTTGGCAGGTGTTGTTGCTGGTTTACAGGTGAGTAAGGTGGGGCAATTCTAAAAGACATAAGGCCAGAGTGCCATTTTTAGGACATACTGCCATTCATAGAATGCGTCTATCACACAGCGAGACTGGACCTAACTGTGGTGAACGCTGTTTTCACTTTCTGATCGGCTGGAGTCGTAAAACATCCTGTTTATCCTTGTTTGAGCCTCGAAATGGCACGTTTGGGCTGTGGTGCGATGAAGGAGGAAGAGTGAATCTGGCTGTTTGCCAACCTCCTGTCTGCTTCTCGACACAAAACAACAGGAAGTCATACTGGACAATCTATTTCCTTTTGCTGTTCTGTCACACGCACATGGCCAGTAGAGTGTGATTAAAAAAAGCGGTGTGTGCCTTCTATTTTAACTTTCAAACTCTCTGCCATTTGGAGTCTTTCTTGCAGGTCTTAACACTATTTACACTAATTTTAAAAAATGTACATATTTCAGTGGTTGAGATGTAAACGCAGTCAGTTAGAGTGGGGTTTGGTGCGAAATGGTTCACTGTAGAGAAACTTACAGACTTGGATTTCTGTACAGTGGTGGTGAATGGAAGCAGAGGTTCATGTCTACAGCACAAATGTAGCCCCTTATTTCCTGTCCAGACCCAGCAGGGAACCTACACATCTTTTACAGGAAATGTTAATGATGGTAACAAGTTATTGGGGGACTGTTTTGCTTCACAGCACCCTGCATGGACCAGGCATGGATTTAAAAAATATTTTTTAGGACAGAATCTTCTTAAAAATATCACGACACATCTCAGGCATCAGACAGTGTATTCAACTATTTCATTTAATAACTTTGTAAGGGAGCTTTCGAGGGTAGGCGTCTGGTTCCATTCACCACCATTGTGAACAATTATGACTCACAAGAGATTTTCTTTATCTCTTTGCAATTTATTCATGCAAAAATATTGAAAATAGGTGTAATTCTTCTTTTAAATGTGTGCACTATGTTTAAAAGAGGCATAAGTAGTAGTAGTTTTAATTTTGTAGACTTGTTCCAAGTTTGTAGACCTGTGTAATGCAGACATCTAGAGTTTCTCTAGCCAAGATCTTGTGAAGACAAGGTTCGAACTTGACAGAATTTGTCTTTGGCAGCACACCAAATTTTGTGGAGTGTCATCCATAGGGGCGCTGCAATGTCTCAAGAACCTTTAAAAAACATTTAAGAACTTGGTATAACATGCGTTAAATGAAACACAAAACTCAGAAAAATATAAACAGAAGCCATATACTTTTACTTTAGTAATATTTCACCAACAATATTTCCACTGTCCTTGACTGTGTACTTTGTCTTATAGTGATTTACAGATGATTTGATGATTTCCTAATTAGTCTGAACGTTTGTACAATAGCCAAACCATGGACTGAACTGAACAATGACAAACCATGCAGAGGTTTCTGGAGATCCTAGAGTACTTGAAAAAGAGTAACAAGGAATCCTTCAAGTGGACTGTTAGGGGGCATGCAGTTAGACATGAAGGAGCTGTAGTCATAGAGTAATATAAATGAGGGCAACAACACTAAACTCCAAATGAAGAGTAAAACAAAACTTAACTGACCAAACCAGCCTTGCCATACTGACACAAAAGCAGACATATGTAGTGGTTCACTCATCCATCCATTTTCTAACCTGCTTCTTTCATATCGAGTGACAGGAAAGCTGGAGCCAATTTTAGCTGACTGTGGGCCCAAGGCAGGGTTCAGCCAAGACAGAAGGCCAACCCATCGCAGAGCAAGACATAGACATACAACCAATCACATTCACATCTACGGGCAATTTAGAGTATTCAGTCAACCTACTACAAGCATTTGGACAGTGGTAGGAAGCCCACGTGAACAGGGAGAGAGCTTGCAAACTCCGCACAGAAAGGCACCTATGGCCGACGCGGTGATTGTACCCAGGACCTTATCATACCAAATGAAATACAAAGGGGAACCAAGATTATCACTAACTACAACTCAACTCAGAAAACAACTACCCAAATCCAAAACTCCCCCTCAGTAACAGCACATGGTTTGGTCCAATGAGCTGGATCCAGGATTCAAGTGTCTTCAGCCTTTAGCCACACCTTTTGCTCCCCCAGGAAGGAAACTCTGTGTGGGGCTGTGGCCATCAAAAGGCCTTTAAAATAAAAAAAATATATACAAGGAAATGGGCATGTCCATACAGCTTTATTTCTTACTTTTAAAGTCTCTTTGCTTTTCAAAATTTCTTTCCCTGCATCATGTGAGCAAATTGCCACGTGGCACAGACCAGTAGAGTTCTGTAGGTGTTTTTTTAACAGCATTGACATGTCGATCATCATGCAGGCCGTTAACTAATCACTGCAGAGCAACGGAGTAGGCACATCTTTTCTTCCTGCTTAAGTTGTGAAAGTGCATCTGGTGGGAAAAGAAAAAGAAGAATGAAACCCTCCTTCCCCACCCCAACCCCACTCTCTCCGCTTGCTTTATTAGTCTCGGCGGTGTGCTGTGGTGAGAGAGCGGCCAGGTGCCAGATTGAGGCCTGGCTGCTATTTGCATTTCTCTGTAACTGCTGGATGTTTTTTTTTTTTTTGAGGGGCATAGCTCGAAGTCACTGAGAGTTCACTCTGTGTGTGTGTGTGTGTGTGTATCAGAAATGCAGAAAGAGAAAGAGAGAGGGAGAGACATATGGACCCAGTTTAAAGGGGAAAGTTTCTGCATAACAGAGAAAGAGAAAAGAAGTGTGTGTACGTGTGTGTGAGATACAGCTCAGGTATTTGAGGTAACGGGCCGAAACTTTTTCAGTCCTGCTTCCCTCTTATATGGTTTAGTTCTGTTTTCATATTTGTATACATTTTTTCATCTGTGGCTGTGAGATACGCCCTGTAGGTCATTTTATTGTAATACACTATATATATTCTGTAATTCTCTGCTAAAGTGCTTCATAAATACTCTATTTAAATCATTGATGCACACGGTCACACTGGTATGATGTCTCTAGCAGCCCCTACATACTTCTGCATTAAAGCATTGTTTATGTTCATTAGTGGTTTCTCTTGCATTCGTATGCAACGGTCTACAAAAACGGAGAAAGTTCAGTTTAACACAAGATATTTATTCAAACCAGGAAACTGGCTTTGAACACATGCAGCATAAAAAATTATGTGACAGTTGTTGTCTGTTCCCTTAATAGTCATTTAGTACACAAAGTGTAGAACAAGATGCGATACATCAAGTATACTCAATGTATCACCCAGCTCTAGTGTCGTCTGAGCACAACTGAGGGGCTTCTTTCTTCTGCCAGAGAAGTGTCTTCTGACCCTAATCTTGCCTGAGGAGCCTCTTAATCAATATCTGCACTTTCAGGAGGCCTTATCCGCAGGACAGGTGATGTGCTACCACAACAGATTTGATTTTTTCATGAAGTGTTTATTGTCCATATATAGGTACACAGTTTGGTTGAAATGACGTTTCTTTTAGTGAAGTGAAAGTGACTATTTGTCATTGTGAACACAATCAAGCACCACAACGAAATGCAACCTCTGTATTTAACCCATCACACATGCACACATGGAGCAGTGGGCAGCTTTCAGCAGCCCTACTACTTTGTGTAGTGGGATGGTACCTTGTTCAAGGATACCTTAGTAGTGCCCGAGTACAGATACTCGAACCTGTGACCTTTAGGTCTTAAAGGCAGTGTTCTAATCACTAGGCCACCACTGCCCACCCATAGTGCAGCACATAACAGTACAAGACAACCAGTCTGTGCAGAGTGCAGAACAAACATAACTGGGCACTGACAGTAGACAACATACAATCAAAATAAAGGCTTTTAACTGTATAAAGTGTCAGTGCAATGTAAACGGTAACATTATAGAATATCAGTGCAATGTAAACAGTAACATTAAAGCATATTGGTGCAATGTAAACAATAACAGTATAGAGTATAAGTGCAATGTAAACAGTAACATTTTATAGTATCAAAGCAATGTAAACAGTAATAGTATGTAATATCGGTGCAATGCAAACAGTAACAGTATAGCATATCAATGCAATGTAAACAGTAAAGGTATAGAATGCCAGTGCAATGTAAACAGTAACAGTATATAGTATTGGTGCTATGTAAACAGTAACATAGCATATTTGTGCAATGTAAACAATAGCAGTATAGAGTATAAGTGCAATGTGAGATAATGTAAACAGTAACATTATATAGTATCAGAGCAATGTAAACAGAAACAGTATAGGGTGTTAGTGCAATGCAAACACTAACAGTATAGAATATCAGTGCAGTTGTAACGTACACGCCCCCCTCTGTTCCATGTGTCTTTGTTTGTGTTGGCCTCGTTGTCGTGTAGCCACTCCCCTGTCAGCTGTCTCGTTTGCATTAAGCCGCATTTGTAAGTTTCACTCCCACGGCAAGGATCACTACTTCCGAGTCCGGAAGAATTGCCTCCACGCCACCTCACAGCATTGACGTCACGCGTCACGTCGCAGACGGCGCGAGTCAAGTCCTCAAGCCGAGGAACCAACTCAAGGAACCGAGTCACCGAGTCCCCGAGCCGACGAACCGAGTCCCGGAGCCGACGAGCCGAGGAGAGGAGTAGAGCGGTGACGGCGTAGCCAGGGCAGAGCTGAACGGTGATGGCGCAGCCAGGGCGGAGCTGAGCGTTGACAGCGACGATGACGCGTCTCTCTCAGGGTTCAGGGGTTCCAGGGCGGGACACAACGCTAAAAGCTACAGGGCTCTACTCCGCCCTGTCTACGCCGTATACGCCCAGCTCCGCCCAGACGTCACCGTCTACGCCTAGCTCGGTCCAGACGTCATCACCTTCGCCAGGAGGCGTGGGTACGCCACTGTCTACGGCTCCTTCCCCCCGAACGTCGCTGGCTGCACCTCGTTCCCCCCAGACGTCGTGTGCGTCTCCTGGCCTATGTCTCAGTATATGTTTTCATTGTTAGCACCAGTTCTGTTTCCAATGTTGAAATTCTTGTCTTGGGTTTTGTCTTTGTTTCAGGTTTGAGTTTCTGGTCTTTGTCTGGTTTTG